>MJUU01070717.1:62735-93754 GCA_002080025.1 Modiolus philippinarum
TTGGTAAGGAAACATCTTTTTTAGTCATGTATGACGTAGAAGCATTTTGCCAGGTGAGCGATACAGGCTCAGTCTCTGAGCCTCTAGTTATTTCTACACCATTTTTTTTCTTGTATGCAAGTGATCCGCATTTTATTTTATCCAATGGGCTGTTTACATGTCATTTATTATTAATTTTTTAAATATTTTTTTATTTATTTTTGTGGTGGAACAACTACGAAATGATATTTAATTTGCAATCATCATGATTCTTAATATTATAAAGTTGGGATAACAGTTAACACCTACAATGGCAAAAAATTACAATCATATGCCACAATCTAGTAAATTGCACTAGAATAAATACATAACAGACTGAAGGTGTCTTCAGGATATTATTTTCCTATTATAGAATTTTGTGAAATTTTCTCTGTAGAAACATAATTGTATTATTGTTAAAATATAAAATTAAATTTGGGGGTCACCCTGCATTTAAGCGCAAAAATTGAGATTGGAAATTTAAGGCTTTTACAGAGAAATGATAGGCAAAATGATAATATAAGAGGATAGCTTAAAAAATATACTATAGATTGTTCATACTTTGCATTTTTTTTAATTCATTATATACTTAGTAGTTTACATTTGAAAAATAAAAATCAGGGGTCACCGTTGAAATAAGAGAGATAAATTGCCAAATGTCAATTTCTCTAGTGATATCTTTATAAAATACTTTAAACGGTAGGGTTTCAGCGTTTCAGCGGTAGAGTTTCAGCGGTAGGGTTAAACCATAAACCGTTTTAACCCTACCGCTGGCTTTTGCTAGTGCCTGTACCAAGTCCGGCTGTCCCGAGTTCCTATCGGTGTTTATGTTTGTCTTTTGTATTTTTATTGTGGGTTTTTTCTTGTGCAATTCCTATTTACTTCTGGCATGTGGCTATGTTTTTCGGCCATTGTAGGTGTTTCCTGTTATCTTTTTTATTCCTTCTTATCAAATTCCTATCGTTGTTTATGTTTGTCTTTTGTATTTTTATTGTGGGTTTTTTCTTGTGCAATTCCTATTTACTTCTGGCATGTGGCTATGTTTTTCGGCCATTGTAGGTGTTTCCTGTTATCTTTTTTATTCCATTTTATCAAATTATCCCCCTTGCAGAATTTCTGTGCTTTGTGAATCCAGCAACAAATTTAAAGCGCATGTCGTTTTAGTTTACCTTTTTGTAAAGTAAAATAATGTAAAAATGATAAGGAATTAACCTTTTAGATACTTTGGAACTTATTTACATTTTAAATAACTATTTTGTTAAATTTGTTAATGAATGAAACCTAAATGAACACATGTTAGATAAAAATGGCGGAATAATACCACTGAGACACCTTAAGACAAACATAAATAGTGATAGGAACTCGGGATACCAGCACAAGCAAAAGCTGCCTTTAGGTTTAAACCGGTTTATGTGTAACCAAACTTCCCCTTTCCCTACCGTACCCCTATAGAATAATTAACATACGAATAAAACGAAATACAGAGTGACTAATTATGATAACTAGTAACTAGTAAGTAAACATTCTTTTTATGCAATGTCCGTATTCTTTGTTTTCTGAGATCACTGTCTTTTACAAGACTTCGGAACAATCTTATTACTGCATATTCACTAGCATATTTTCTCATGCATGATCATGAAATAAATCAAGCGAAGACATTTAAACAAAATGAAACAAAAACAATGTGTTTTTAATTGCTCAGAAAAATTTGTCTCCTTTATCTTTGACTTTATTTGAGCACTACAAATTGAAAAATCGATATCAATAATTTGATTGATGGAATGCAATCTGAGTCAACTATAGTTAATGGTTTCACTCAAGCAAACAAAGGAAGACTTGTGTGCATTATTTTCTTTAATATTCAAGTATTGAAAATTTAATTTTCTAGATTCAATCGCCACTTTTTACTGTTTTAAATTGTTGTAAAACATTTGTTCTGTTAGAGATAGAGTGAACCGCCTGGAATTTCCTGCTAGATAAACGCGACAAACAGATCCTTGTGCCAACGTTGTATTTTCTGTTTTACAGTTGTTAATTAAAGTATTAAAAAACGTTTGAGCATGCTAGACACGGATTTTCATACATAATATATCAGATGTTTGAAAATTCTACAGTGATCGCTTCTAGTCACTTTCGAAATTCTGTTTGAATATACAAATGAGTAATTTCATAATCAAATAGTAAAAATCTATAGATTGATTTACTTTTTTTCATTTATTCTCTCTACAGAAACATGTACACGAAGGAAGAGTGAAAAGACAGTAAAGCAGTTACTTAGAGATTCCAAAACTATACTAAAAAGTATGTTATTGATATATCATGGAGAATTTCTTGATATCAATGAATTTGAATCAAGTCGGTTCTCCGACGACTTAAAAAAAATGATGGAAAAAAACTGATACACAAATCCCACTTTTGATTTACAACAGGAGCATACATTTGTAGATATAAACATAAATTAAGTTCAAAACAATTGAGAATTGTAATTCTAACTTCAATAAATGGAACCGATGAGCTAGAGTGAACAAAGTTTATAATGTGGCATTTTATGGCAATGAGCATTCATTTTGATTAATTTATTGATGAATTGATTAGTGCACGGATTATCAAACTAAGACAAAGATCGTTCTTCTGGGCGGAAATTACTCCACGTGAATAACTGATTGATTTATAACTGTTGAAAACCAACTTCTGTAAAATCATAGCTAAATTTTGTCCTCAAGGTAGATAGACACTGTTGCGCTGCGCAATTCAATCGCGCATTAGAAAAATAAAGAGTCGGATACGGGATAGGTTTGATTTTCGTGCCGGAACCGTAATATGACGATTTTTCCTTTGTGAGGTCATAAATGAATGACAAAGGTGAAACGTCATATTTCGTTTAGTTTACAGCGAATTAACTCCCTTTTCTCGTAAATGACTTTTACTCCGGAAACTTTGAATAATATCTCCGTTAAAAGCATGGTGACATATACATTTTATTATTGTTAGCAATGAATTACACCATAAACTATCTGTTCAGAAAAATACATCAAATTCTCCTGGATTAAAAGTTCATTTATATTAAGCTAAAAATTGCCTTTCCATATTTCCCTTGTACATTCTATGTAAATTATGGTGAAAAATTGCAAAAAATGAGCAAACCTTGAACCCAATTCTACAAAAATCAAGCATGGTGAACCATACTTTTTATTACAGATTTCGGGTAAGTAGGATTTGTTCTTCAATTGTGCTGACTTACAACAAAATCTCATGGAAATGAATATTACTGTCTATCTACCTTAATCTTGACGATAATTGATCTTGTGATACTTCACCTCTTGATTTGTTAGACAACAAATACCTAGTGTGCATGCCATAATTTTTCGAGACAATTTTTCTCAGTAAGAGTGATTCCTTAACCAATACATGTTTTAGACATAAATGTCTCCATTCAATTTTATTATAAAATCAGTTTTTGATGGATCATTTTTTTCAGTTATACAATACATATCAGCTTATCTTTTTTCAAAATATTTCTACTTCCAGGTTTGAATTAGCGATGCTAAAACATTTGCATTGATTCTTGTTTGCACTAGTACCGTATAGTGAGAAATTTTCGCTGGTTTTTTATAAACCCTTATTTTTCGGATGGAATAAAATGGTGAAATAAAGATAAATTCCGTGAAAATTATAGATATTGTGTTTCTCTTGATAAAGTTGATGTAATTACTTTCTTTATATTACATTCTTACTATGCAAAATTTTCATTGAATTTCATTTCGAACATCTGATAGGATATTCAAGAAATGAATTTTATTGTAAAAAAAAACCTGCCTCTCACTTGTCACCTGTAAATTGCGTTTATTAAACTGATAATAGCTTCTAAAATAATTGTATTAATGTAAGTAATATTCAACAATTGGTGATTTCTTCATCTTACCTATCTAAAAGAGCTCGAAATTATGGATACTACAGATACTTCCATATCAGCCTCTTTCCTTGACCCTACTCTTCAAATTGACAACAGAGGTACACTACCAATTAGTCTGTATGACAAATGCCAGGACTTCACATTTTCAATAGTCAACTCTCCTTTTCTTTGTGGCAACATTCCAAAAGCACTGGCATATGGGTTAATATCTCCCAACTCATCAGCTACTCAAGGGTATGTGGTCGATACAGTGACTACTTGATAGAGTTTGGTTGCTTACAATTAAGCTACTGAAGCAAGGGTATGCTACCCTTAACTTGAAGTTTTACGGTCGAAATCACGATCTTGTGAACCACTGTGGGATATCTGTTTCCAATATGACAGCAGATCTTTACCTTTACCACTAATGTTTTTCCTCTACCGGATTTGACTTGTTCAACACTGCGGCCGTTGTCTTATAAGAAGCAGGAAATATTTTATCTACTGGTACTTCTAATCTAACCCATGGTTTATTATTGGGTACGTGTTGATGATTTTTGTATATTTTTGTGTCTTCATTTTTTGATTTGTGCGCTGTATTTATGCTATGTCTTTATTTTTTTTTTTTTGATGTTGCCATTGACCTTGAATTGTTCGTTTTAGATTGACGGCTCGGTTCTCATTTACTTTAACAATATTCACATTTATCAATTTGAAGAACCATGCACAATTATCGAAAATCTGAATTGCTAAAATATCAGGCATATTTTCAATTTTCTTTTTTTCATTATTGAAAAGATCGTTTAATTGCTAGGTATTGACGATTACAAAGAGATCGTTAAAATAAAACAACTCATGCAAAAGGGTGTAGAGTGGATTGTCAAAGGTAGGTGTAGTCAATATGATATTATTTAGATAGCGGTGATTTATCGAGGTTTTCCAATTGAATTAATCACATATTTTCACTCAGTGAAATAAGCAATTTATTCTCACTCTAGGAAATGACATCTCAAGTTTATCGTCAATGTAAACACATGGTGCATTGATATTTAAAAGATAATTCCATAATTGCATCTATTCTTTTTATAGATTTGAAAATCTATATAATAAAAAATATAACTAATCAAAAATAATGTATATCAAGTATAATGTCACTCTTGTCGAACCACGAAATGGATTAACTTCGTTGTTGAATAAGTTCCTAAACTCGGCTTATCCTGTGTTGTTCGACACTCATGACATTATTATTATTGGTATTCATCACGGTTGATTATTTATACTTTAAGTATCATGCAATCATACGTTTCACTATACAGATTACGCCCTACGTCTATCCAAAAGCTGGTTTCTTTACTTATTCAACGTTCACTCGCATGGCGAAGGGTTGGCGGCATAGGGTTGTATTGTGATGTCGCCATTTGCTAATGAATGTACTACGCGCTCTGTCACAGAATGAATTAAAAAAAATGAGATTTAAGTAAAACATAAAAATAAAAACACAGATAAATTATTCTATAAATTGTACGATAAAAACAGTACTGAAATACACCAATAAATATCCATTTTCATTTCATCTAATGTTTCAGTGAACGGAGAATATTTTCAGAGAGCTCTGCATTCGCAAGTAAAGACTATGTACTCGGATACAACTAATAATTTTCAAATGTAGTAAAGAAAATCATAGTCAAGATTAGAATTACAGGGCAGTTGCACTTAATTAGGAAGATTGGTTTTGTATTGCCACAGAGAAAAATTACAAAAATTTGTATAAATCTTCTTTTGTATGATCAAAAGTTCTCGTTTTATTGGTTCGCAAGAGCAAATGGTCAGTTTTCGAAGCAAATGAATTTCAGTAGAAATTGAGCATATTCGTGGTAAAACTAAATTAATCAAGTATTGTCAGGGAATTCAGAAAAAGAAAAAAAAATATTAGATTTTATAAAAAAATAACATGTAGATAACACTAAATATTGAGCGATCTTATATTTTTCATTAAAAAATCTGTATTGTAGAATCTAAAGATCATGGAGGTGTTGAAAGTTTTATGCGAACTATCAAAAAGGATGTAAACGGTAAAACATAATAACGAAAGTAAAAAAAAACACATCTACAATGGCTGAAAATTACATTCACAAGCCCGAAGGTAACAACTGCAAATTTTAGTTTATTTCAGGACTGGTGACAAATCTTGATATATGCCTGTACTTGTAAGTCCTTACTTGATAGTATTATTAAAAAGAATTTGTTATAATGACTTTTATGTGTACAACTTCTTAAATAAAAGACTTGGGATGGATGTAATGGGAGTAGGACATATAACTGGATCTTTGTAAATATTGTTCATACCTTCATTAACCAGATGTGGTATATTGAACGATGAGTAAATATTGAAGTATCTAAAATATTTTTCTAAAACATGAATTTCTGGGTGCTGTTAGAATATACCACATGCTTGGTTTTTATAAGAGTAAACACTTTTCATCACTGCATGATAATGACTGCTCTTAAGAAATGAGAAAAATGGTCATTAGTGGAATCAAACATCTGAATCTGAAACAAAAACAAATATTGAATTCTGTAATGGCTCTGCCAATCTCATAATGACTATGTTTATTTCAAATGCTTCTGATGTAATGCAAACTAGTGATTGATAAAAGCAAGTCATTCTTAAGAGCTGTTCAATAAATAGTATCATATATCAGTAACTTCAGTATTTTGTTATTTATTTCCCTTTAAAATTAATTCAACATCAGAATATTGTTGTATTATGGTTTTGTCTATTGAAAAAAAAGGTTTGTAATTTGATGAGGGTGTTTTGGTTTGGTATCTGTCACATAATGCAGAATTTCTCAGGATGAATCAAATATTTATGAATCCAGCGTTCAGCTACATACAAGAATACTAACTTCGATGTAAAACATACCAAATAATAATTCTGTATTGCGACATTGTTTTGCCAGCAAACTAGTCTCATTGAGCTAGCCGGCAGTTTAGCGGCGAGCACTCCATGTCCCATCATTTCGTCCCGTTTCTTTTTCAAGATAGTTGTCATAGAGTTACTGGTCTTTCTGTTTTAAGTTTTATTTGTATGTTATCATACTTTAGGGAAACCAGATTGAGAAAGTGGAAAGGGGGGGGTTAACCCTTACACTGGCTTTTGCTACTGCCAGTTCTAAATTCAGCTGTCCCGAGTTCTTATCTTTGTTGGTTTTACTTTTATTTGTGTTTTTTTTCTTGTACATTTGTACACTGTGGCATGTGATATTTTTACCATTTTAGGTGTTTCATATTACCATATTTATTCTATATTCACAATGTTGGCATTTTTACAATGTAGTGCAACACAGAGTACAAAATATCTTTCCTATAGTATATTTTATTTAAAAAAAGAACTCAAAAGATAATAATTCGTATCATTCATATGTTTTATTCAATAGTCAGTTATCATATAGACAAGTAATCTATCTGTTGTTTTGCATTGTTTTGTATTTCGTTAAGCATTCCTGTCTTTCCTGGGGCATCTAGAAACCGCTGCATACAAACCGCTGCATACAATACTTTAAGTTTAAGCTTATTTGTATCCCAAATGTCGACTTTCCTCCGTCAATTAATTTCTTGAACAAATGATTACCTATATGTCGAAACTTTCCATCTGTAAGAAAAGTTGTAATAAAGCAGTCCATATTACACTCATGACTTAATGATATCAAAAGATTAAGATTCAGGATCAGTATTCTTTTGACCTTGTTATAAGGCGTATTGGATCTGTTATAAACTGGAACGCTGCTTAGTCTTTGAATAAATTTTATGCTTTTTGATTATTCTCTTTAAAATCTTAAAATTTGTTTTTTTATTATTTAAATGCCGAAAACATTAAGCATGTGAATGTCTACATTTTTGACATTTCTACACGCTTCTTTGAATATTACCTTCATTCAGCATTAGTTAATATATATATATATTTTTCAAACTGACCTGTAAAGTCGGAATTCAGAAGGGCCGACTGAACAGAACTTTTAACTATTAATATTGCATGTATAGGTTAAATTTAAAACCTCAGATCTTCAAAAGGAAAATCATTGGTGGAACGAGACTTTAAAACAGGGAGAGTCTCGGACTATTATTTGCAAATCATTTCACTTTTTGTCACTTTTTACTCAGTGTAAAGGATAAGGATTCCAGTACCCTCTTTGGATCCGCCTTTGTTAATGATAGCATTCCAGTATAATACAAAGAAATAAAGAAGGTTGATAATTCGACAGTAAAGATACATCATATTACGTGGTTGTCATATGGACGTGCGAGTACACTTTTATAGTCTTGCCAATAATATATCTAATTTTAAAACAATTCTTTGATAGCATTGTTAATTCACAATTTTAGCCCTCCTAGGGGTTTAAGTTAATGATTTTCAAATTTGACATATTATTATTTGACAATACTATTTTGAACTCTACAGAAAAACACATAAGACTTACTAGACACATACATGTAGTAAACCTTTACTATTCGTTATGTAGATTCAAGACACAAACTTGTTGCACAATGTTATAAGCGCAAAAAAGTCAAAAGTTTTTTTTTCTCGTTTTCATAGATGCATGTAGTTATTTCCGACCTCGAGACTGTACTGAGCTGAGTAAATCAAGAAAAAAATCAGGAGTATATACAATATATCCCGACCAGTCAAAGGGATCAAAAGGAGTTAAAGCTTATTGTGATATGACGACCGACGGTGGTGGGTGGACGGTAAGTGGTAATTTAATCAAATTCAATTATATTTAACACTTGCTCTATTTCCTTTTGCTTTAAAAATTGAATAATAGTAAATATTTAGTACATTACATATCAATAAACTTAACCTAGATAGTCTTCTGCATCACAGACATTATAAGTATATATATAAAGTTTTGTGAGACATTTTTTTTCAGCTTCTGATTTCTCTTCTACTTTCTGCCATGTCTTTAAACTCTTACTACAGTGCTTGATTTTTGGGTTTTTTCTTCAGCTGTCGTTCGGCCTTATATTATGCAAGATACCGGTGTAAATAAACAAGTTTTTATAAAATAAAAGGAATATTCAATTACTATTACTTTTTTCGATTTCCTGAAAACTAATCTGGTGTTAATAAATCAGGATATTTAATATGAACGCCTAAATGACTATTATTAGCTCACCTGACAGGAAGGGTCATGTGAGCTATTTCCATCGCGTGGCGACGTCCATCCGTCGTAAACTTTTTCAAAATCTTCTTCTCTGAAACCACTGAACCAACTGTAACCAAACTTGGCCTGAATCATCACCAGGGTATCCTGTTTCAAAATTGTATCCGATGAGTCCGAGGACCAAACAACATGACTGCCGTTACTAAAAAGAGCACATAAGGGTAAATTTCTGTTTTTTGCAAGTAACTCAAAAACCGTTACAGATATAAAAAATCTGACAAGGGTAAAGTGATAAGCATGACAAGATCTACATGCCCTAGGTTTAAAGAAAATATGATTACTTATTTTGGAGGTATTGCCTTTTTTCCGAAATTTTTTCAAAATTTTAATTCTTTTTATTTTTTATCAAAGGAACTATAACAAATAGAGGTCAACTTTAAATTGCAAAAATGTTTAGCATATCAAGCTCTACCCACCTGGAAATTTTGAAAAAATCTGAATACAGATATAGGAGTTATTGCCCTTCATGGTTCAAATTTTCCTAATTTATATACATTTTGCCGTATATTTCAAAAACAATTTGAAAAAGAGGTTAAGATTCAAATTCAAAAATGTTCAGTATGTAAAGAACTACATTTTTAGCCGAGTTGCGACAAAGAGGAACTTATAAATTGATTAATTGTGTCTGGGTGTCCATGTGTCTTGGCGTCAACTGTTGGTTTTCGCATTATATCTTGAGAACCACATGTCGCATCTATATTAAATTTTGCACAAATCTGACTAATGTTTGAAGGCAGAACAATTTTGATTTTGAGGTTTGTGCAAATAAGGTCTTGGTCCCAATCTGCTAAAAATAGAACAAAAAATTGACATTTTATCCGTTTCCGCACAATATCTCCAGAACCATGTTACACGTTAAAATGAAATTTGGCATAGACATGACTTATGATCAGAGGGGGAACTCTAATGATTTTGAGGTTTATGCGACAAAGGTAAAGGTCACAACTTCTTAAAATAGAACAAAACATTTCATTAAAATCAGGAAATAAAGCCTAAAATCACATGTTTGGTATTATTTGATTACAAAATTAGCTAAAAAAGATTTATTGTTCATATAAAAGTACTCTTTATATTACTAGAAAATGTTCAATTCATTTAATAGGTCTATTTATGTACACCAACACCCTTGTTCATGTGCCATTAACTTAGAAATTAGATATAATGAAAAGTCAAAATTAAAAAAGGGAGGTAATAAATTTAATTTGAAGAAGTACCCAATATTTCTTAAAGTCTTCTGCAATGTGCAGTTAAAATAAAATCTTAGATGAAAAAACATACATATGTGTATTCTGATTTTTTGTGAATTTCCTGGAACCCAAAGATTAATTATTGATTTTAGCCTTATGAATTGCCAAGATAATAAGGGGATCCCCTGCCCAAATTTCTTTTGAATGGGGGTCTGAAATGGGTTGTAATAGACAGTGGAGTTGTCAGTAGCCATTGAAAAGCAAATCAGAACACTAAATCTTTGAAAAAATGTTTTCCACTACATATTTTTCTTAACAATTTCAGAAATATATATAAGTAAGTGAGAACCGAACCGTCAAAACGAACAATCCAAGGACAATGGCAACATCAGGAACAAAAACAAAATTAAAAAAAAGGCAGAGACACAACATGGGTACGGCACAGAAAAGAATAATGAAGACACACACACACGCAAAGATGAACAACATGGACTAGATTATAAAGTATAAACTAGATTAGAAGGGGAACCCTTCCATTTCTTTAAAGGAAGATTTGGAATGCTTTGATTTCAGCAATACATAATACTTGGATTATAAGGGGAACCTCTGCCCAATTATTTTTTGAATGGCGGTTTGAAATTGGTTGAAATAGATAGTAAAGCTTTTAGTTGTCATGGAACCAAACCAGAACACTGAATCGTTGCAAAAAGTATTCTGCTACATATTTACTTCACAATTTCAGAAATATGTATAAACTAGATTATAAGGGGAACTCCTGTTGATTTTTTTTTAAAAAAGGGGGAACTTGGAATGTTTTGATATAAGAACCAGAACACTGAATCGTTGAAAAAAGTATTCTGCTGCATATTTACTTCACAATTTCAGAAATATGTATTATCTGGATTATAAGAGGAACCCCTGCCCAATTTGTTTTGAAGGGTGGTCTGAAAAGGGTTGTAATGGATAGTGGAGATTTCAATTACCATGGAAAACACTTATTCTACTAGCCCAATTGAAACCATACTTGGTGACAACTGTCCATTGAAGAGTCCACATTCCAAGAAGGCTGCCAGCGGGGGACATAGCTTAACATTAGACTTATGGGAAAACACGTTCAAAGATCTCATTTGAAACTTCTAGAAAAAATGAGACATTTTAACATTGAGGTAATTTGGGCTGCAGTTTATGATAGTCATTGATCAGGTGAGCTATACAGGCTCATGAGAGCCTCTAAGTTGGCAACCGTATGGGTAAAACATATTAAAAATAACAAAGTTCTGTCAGCTTATTCTTGTATAATCTCCTTCCTTCCATCTTACACCGACAGAAACACAATATATAAGACATAAGATAATTCAGGTCAAAATCAAAACGCACAAATGGTCATTATATAATGTCCAAATTCGCCTAAAATGCCCCAGGAAAATGTAAGTTACAATCATATGAGTATGCCTTTATAAGTGTGTGTCCTTAGGGTTTAACCTAGCAAGTGATAAATGCAAAAACATCCCAATTTTTGTAATGGAAAATGAATATATTAATTGTGTTTTCACCGGTGCTCAACACATCTACACTACATTTTGTATGCAGATGAAACAGATGAAGTCCATTGCGGTGTTAAAATTCGAATATGTTTTTTCAACATGTTGTCCATCTTCATATGTCAAGTTTATTAATGAATATTACGAGAGAATTTTACTAAATTTTTCACCTTATCAGAGCATTGCAAATCATTTTTTGCTCTCATAATTGACTTTCCCTAGAACATAACCAAGCTAAGAACTTTAACTTTTATACAAACATGTCCATATTGTGTTTATTTTTTATATTTTATTTATTAGGTAATTCAAAAAAGAATTGACGGGAATGTGAACTTTCAACGTAAATGGACGGAATATGAAAAAGGTTTTGGCAACGTTAAGGGAGAATACTGGCTAGGTAACAATATTTTCAACTGAATACAGTTCCTACATTTCAGTCTAGCAAATATTGGCCATTAATTGTTCATAGTTTTTTAAATTTTATAACCAGTTGATTTTGATTGATGTTAATGCTTTTGTTGCTCAATTGGCACATAATGTTTAAATGTACAACAGTAATATATGACATTTGTTTGACTAGTTTTAAATCATTTAATGTGGTACGGGGGTATAAAAACTGTCTGATTGATTTATCTAAAATTGTCATGCCTTGCAATGTGTTATTAGAGTATACAAAAAATAAAATAAGATTAAGCGGTCTCAGACCATATAATCGTGAAAGTGAAATTTGCCATATAAAGATTCCACATTTTGGTTAAAGAACAGTTTGCGATAAGGGGTTGATCTGGCTCTAAAGGAGGAGGTATGGTAAGGCCACTTTTTTGGCCCCTCATTTTCGAAAATACTAATTATTGTAAATCAATCAAGCATCACTCTTAAGATGTCCATAAGACATTAGTCTGTCAGATATCAGTAATCAAAGTTTTGAATTCTGTCTCATATATTCGTACTAGACTCTCAAACTTAGTGTTTTCTAGGAAAATTCTTAAAATTCTTAAAAATAGCCTCATTTTGACGTCTTCTCATTAATATTTAGATATGAGCAACAGCCTTACCCAAAAAGATCTTTTGCTATAAGACATCTTTTAAAAAGAAACTGGTGTTGTTAAAATATCTTTTGGGGTAAGGCTGTTGCTCACATTTGATTTCAATGAAAACTTCATACAAAATGGTCGTTTTTGGTCAATTTTCCCAAATATGGCATGTTTATGACGTCACTGTGACGTCATGACTGACTTTCCTGTATAAAAGTGTTTAGATTATATTACTATAATCATTTGGCAAATAAATCAGTGCATCTTCGCAGAGGTTTAATGATTTATATATTTTTGCAATTTTATTGGCCAATTTCCTCTTGCTTATCATTCCTCCTCATTTCGTTGATTTTTTAAAGTTGCACCTGAATATTTTCTTTTATGTTCGTTTGAAAGGTTAGATCCCACTAAAGAATGAAATACAAAATTTAAAACCCATAATGTCTCAGTAGGTAACGTTCTGACGTCATGTTAAAGCTATTTTTGAACGATTTCACAGAAATACAAGGCATTTGGGATATCGGAATATAGAGCGCACTCAAGAACCAACAAAATAATTTACCAGATGCGTTGGACCTCCCATATAAATATTGTTGTGGTTCTTGTGTGCGCTCTATGTTCTCTGAAGAAAAAGTAGTCAAAATTGGTCAAATTTGTCAATTTCCGATAAAATGTGCTATTTGTCTTATTTTCTACACTGATAAACTTTGTTTTTGTACATCAATAGTTGAGTAATCTTCCTGTTAACTATTAACCCATATCCATAGAACATTTCAACAAAAAATATTGTTGATTTAAGCAATCTTATTTTTGAGGCCAAAAAGGCCCTTATTTCAACTACTCCTTATACAGGGAATTCGAGAATTTTAACAAAATTTTAATCTATTGTAGTTACGTCAGATAGTTTTTTTTTATTTTGTGAAATATTACCTTATATACTTGCCTTTAATTTCTTTAAGAAAATGGGGGTCATCGAACTATTTTTTAACAAAAAAAAATTGTTCCCTATTATTTCTGTACACATTTTCTCCTCTTAATAGAAAACGATTTTGCTAAAAATGTTCGATATTCTGCATGGCTACCAATAAAATGACATATTTCATCAAAGTGATCTATTCTTAGACCTCGAAAATCATTTCGCCACCATTCGTATAGTAAATATTTTGTCAGATGTGCTAAAATAATGTGCAGTTTCAAAACTTTGGTACCACCAAAACTAGATAAAAACATTCCATTTGCATCAAGGAAAGCAAAGCATGATGTATCATTGTGTAAAAAATAAGAATGATTCATTGGAAGTACATAAAACATGTCATATTACATTTTGAAGCTACTTGACATTAATATTAAGATACGCGAAAGGTTTATTACATACTGCTGTACATATGTCAGTGATATTGTAGACTCGCAAATGCTAAGCAAAAAAATCAAAAGGTAGAATCTTCAATTTTAACTCAACTAAACGAAATTTAACCACACTGTTAAGGGTTTCTGATTTTACGTGTGACATATGGCATTACATGTACCTACCTGCCCTATAAGGCCCAACTTTGCGAAGCCCCAAGAAAGGTCCAGCCGTGACGTGAAACAATTTCCCATAGTGCAATTATTACCTTTAAACGAAAAATTATTGCAGTTGAATGAAAAATTATACCAATTGAATAAAAAAAATATTGCATTCAAATGAAGAAATATGACAGCTGAATTAAAAATATTGCATTTGAATAACAATTATATCATTTGAATTAAAAATATTGCATTTGAATGAAAAAATATACCAATTGAGTAAAAAATTATTGCATCTAAATGAACAATATACAAGTTGAATAAAAAAAATATTGCATTTAAATGAAAAAAATATACCATCTGAATAAATAATATTGCATTCAAATGAAAAATATTAAATTTTTGCAACCAATACCATGCCATACGAATGCTTTTCCTACATTCTACTGTTTGTTTAGATCATATTAGTTATTTGTTCTCTATCAGTTTTTAAACATCTTTGAGTTTCTGGTCTTCCAAATGTTTAGATTTTATCTGCACTGATGAGACATAAGTTGTCGAAATGCGCATATGCAGAAAGTAAATTCACAGTAACTTCGGTATTTAGTTATTTGTTACCACTGGGTCGATGCCACTGCTGGTGGACTGTTAGTCCCCGAGGGTATTCACCAGCCCAGTAGTCAGTACATTGGTGCTGACCCGAAAACCGACTATATTTGGAACCTTACAATATCTAATTTTTTGTAAATTTTGTTGAAAACTAAGGAGTATCTCCCTCATGCAAAGCTCTGTCCTTAGCTGATTTTGGCTTTACATTTAGATCATATTGGTTATTTGTTCTCTATCAGTTTTTAAACATCTTTGAGTTTCTGGTCTTCCAAATGTTTAGATTTTATCTGCACTGATGAGACATAAGTTGTCGAAATGCGCATATGCAGAAAGTAAATTCACAGTAACTTCGGTATTTAGTTATTTGAGAATGTGCTGATCGATTGCTTCTTAAGAGCGCAGGGAAACAAATTTGAGATATCTTTAAAGGGAAACCACGTAGCAGTATTGTTATCTTGTGTGGCTGTGTGGTACATCTTCAACTCCCTCTAAACAATACTCATCAAATTGGGATGCTCCTATAACACAACAGTCCTTGAATTTTTTATGTATTGTTATTGGTTGTTTTTGTATCCTTTTTTTAGTTTGCCGCTCACCTGAGTTATGGTTTCATGTTGGACCTGAGGTTATTGAATTAAATGGTGTAAAACTATTATCCTAAGGCCCACTAGGGCCAAGCCTAATCACAATACTCTTTTTGATTTTATTTTTTTTTAAAGTATTGATTTTTTAATTAAGTTTTAATGTGTCCAAAGTTACAGCTATAAGCAAAAACACAATATGTAAATTTCGGATCTTTAGGAAAATGCATTGCCAATCTTCTCTAACACACGAATCTTTATTAGGACCAAGTTTTGGCTCTGTTTATACCGCGCTTAAGATGTGCTATAGTTACTTGTAATAGCTTCATAAATTTGAATGGCACATTCAGTGAAACAAAACCAATCTACTTGACAGCTGAACCTCTACACAGACATGGTATTTCTTTGATGATAATTTTTTGAATATTTTGCTAAAGACATGCATAATCAAAAAGGCCACCAGTAGAGGACATATATTAAATTGGACCATATTGGAAAATTTCAGGTCAAGGTATTTCTCATGAGTGTACGTGTTTCATCTTTTCTCAGTTGAGTGCAGCAAAATGACAGGATGCTGTTAGAACGCACATTCAGAATAACCAAAATACTATTTACTGTAAAACTTGTGTTTTTTTTCCTTACATGAATGATATATTTTCAGTCAAAAAATTTAATCGAATTCCTCCGTTAAAACAGGAATCGAAACTGCATTGGCTGGTTCCTATCCGTTTGATTGGACTATTCTGTATGGCGTTATGTAATTTATGACGTTAATAATTTAATTTATTATAAAGATTGCGGTGAAAGATTGAAATTTCTCTAATTCTTGTTCGAAATAAATACCTCTTAGATAATCTTAGATGAAAATGATAAACAACATGTTTAGAAATTGATCTCACTTGCTGATTGGTCAATCATGTTAATTCTCGTGTCATTTTCTAGAAATAGTGCAACCGGATGTTGATGAAATTAACACTCATCATTGTCTAACGAAATGTTTTTTGCATTTTTATGGCTTAGATAACTCAATTTATTGAGAATATGACATTTTTATCAACAATTTTATATTCAACACCTCTTTCAATGAATTGCGCAATGATACACATAGCAACGATGATATCAACAAAATGGTGGCATACTTCTGACTTGAGACTATGGAGATCGCTTTACCTCAAATAAATTGAGTATGAATTAGAGGAACAATCTCTAACATTGTTTTCCTGTTTATTACGATAATTTCTCAAATCTGGATAGTTAAAATTTCACATTTTAAAGTTCTCGGATAAACCTCGAACTTAAAAATGTTAAAATTTAACTATCTCGATGTAAGAAATATACGTAATAAACTGGAAACAATGTTAGAGACTAACCCTATTAAAAGTGATAATTAACTGTGAAATTATTTTCCATAATTTCACTCTAGGAAATGACGTCGCAATAGACGTTGTCAACGTTGATGTTAAGTAAACGTCACAGCGGATTGACATAGAAAACGTAGTTCATGCAATGAACCGCTATATCTCATGGGAGAATGTGTATACAATAAAAATAATAACTAATCCGAGATTCTGATTATCTCAAAATATTCAACCCATAATCGAAAAACGTTGTAATTCACTCATGCGCTAGGCGCATTCGTGAATTACTGCGTTATTCGATCATTCGTTGAATATTTTGAGATAATCAGAATCTTCGGATTAGTTATAGTTTAAGTACTTTCTGTATCGAAAAGTCAACACTTCTGGATTGTTATCTAACGTTTGAAGATAACGGCGCTGCATTGTTCTTAGAGAATCATATTTCATCTCAAACCACAATAAGAAAAACGAATTAAAGATCTCTTTCTCTGATATTACTCTTCAATTTTTAATAAACTTGTTAAAAAAAGTCCCTTGGGTTCTTCTGTAATTTTTTTTCTTAGTTCTTATCCTCCCTACGTCATGGACGTGTCCTCCAACATTAATCACAAAGATGATTTGAAAATACTATTTCATAACATTGTGGCCTACATGACATGACTTGCTGAAATGAGAACTTATTAATTCTTAGATCGAAAGAGAATAACAGTCTAGTGATAATGTACAAAATATGGTATATTATTAAAAGGATAAAGCATACAACGTCATTGCATAAACACGAAAATCCCATACATTGATTTTTTTCATGTAAATAAAACAAACATAACGATGCTTTTATGCTTTTATTCATAACATTTATTGATGATTACAAACAAAATATAACAGCAATCACCTACAATGACCAAAGGTATGTTGGAACTTTTCATATTCTTTATATATATAATGGTTTTATGTGATGTTGGCTTAGATATTGGTTTTTGAAGTTATGTATAGTATGTTTACTATACTATAGGGAAACGGGACATATAAAGGGGAGGTTTTGGTACCCATAAACTGGTTAAACCCTAACGCTGGCTTTTCCTAGTGCCAGTACCAAGTCCCGAGTTCCTATAGTTGTTTACGTTTGGCTTTTGTCTTGTTTGTGTTTTGCCTGTGTATTATTTCCCTAGCAGATTGTGGCATGTAATTGTAATTTTCAGCCATTGTTAGTGTTTCCTGTTGTCCCTTTTATTTCATTTTTGACATCACGACAATAATAGTAAAATCGTCTATTATATGTAATTCAGTTCAAAATTTAGGACATTCTATAAAAAAAAATGTTTCATTTTTTATGCTCTATGCCACAAAATATAGATAACAAAAAAACAAAAAACAAAAAATAAAAAACAAATTAGAGAATAAATCAATTGATTGATAACATATTTGTAGAATTTGGAGGACAAGTTTTCCAGCAGACAATAGGGATACCTATGGGGACTAATTGTGTGCCGCTTCTAGCAGATTTGTTTCTTTATTCGTATGAAGCCAGGTTCATACAAGGGCTAGTTCAGAAAAAAGACAATAAGCTAGCCAAATCCTTTAATTTCAGTTTCCGTTATATAGATGATGTTCTTTCATTGAACAATCCTCAATTTAAGGATAACCTTCATCTTATATACCAAATGAACTCGGAATTAAAGAGACCACTGATACACCATCATCAGCATCATACCTGGACCTATACCTCTACATTGACAACTCTGGACGTCTGAAAACAAAACTTTACGACAAGCGTGATGATTTCGACTTTCCAATAGTGAACTTCCCGTTTTTGAGCAGTAATATACCCACTTCTCCGGCATATGGCGTGTACATTTCACAACTCATCAACTGCCGTGCCTGTAGTTTGTACAGCGATTTTGTCAACAGAGCGAAATTACTGTCTCAAAAACTTATACATCAAGGGTATGTTCAGTCACTGTTGCAATTGTCACTACAGAAGTTTTACGGTCGTCACCACGATTTGACAGACCATTACAATGTTTCTGTTTCACAAATGAGAACAGATATTTTTGGGTAGATCCAGAGTTTGTTACCGGACTGACTAACACCGATTGTCACAAAACCGGACTTTTCACTGGCAGTGTGACGGGTGCCACATGTGGAGCAGATCATGCTTACCCTTCCGGAGCACCTGATGATACCTCAGTTTTTATAGGGGTTCACACTGCTAGTGCTTTAGTTTTGTGGCGTTCTTGTTCATTTTTGTTTATTTGTCTTTGTCATACTTTCTCAGTTCGTGTTGCTGTGAATTGCCATGATTTTGGATTTATGATTTTAGGATTTCTCCTTTCCTTGTTCTTGCTTCGGTATTCGATTGCCGATGTATTCCATCGACCCTCAAAATAAAATGAAAACCCTGATTGGACTTTTCAAAATAATTATTGTAAATTGATAAGTGCAAGTAGTTTTTTTATTTCTTGTATTGACGTACTTATTTTAGACTGATTGAACATTGTATCATCGTGGACCGATTTACATTTTGTATACATTGTAATGTCTCATTAGATATACTGGGTGCCAAAAACATTGGAAACAACACGTGATCAAAAGATAGATACAAGATAACACAAGAATGTAGCCGAGGAACTGACTACCGGGATATAAGTAAAATAGTCATTATTTTATAATAATCTAATTCTACGTGTTTGTGTTTTCTTTTTATTAGGATATTAAAACCTTCATATTTTAACATTAGTGATGATAATATTCGACACATTCTATTATTTGTTCTTAGGAAACAAAAACCTCAACCTTTTAACATCAAGTGGTTGTTATGGACTGAGGGTTGATTTGGTTGATCCAAACGGCAAGAAAAGGTATGCTAAATACAACACGTTCATAGTGGGTGATGCAACATCCAAGTATAAACTGACCATTGGAAAATATAGTGGAAATGCAGGTACGTAGATAAAGTTTGTTTAAAGACTTTTATCCCTCAATTGTTTTGCGAAAAATTTAATTTTTTCTCGCTGTAGCCCTGAAGGTAGTAGACCTAGTGTAACCCTAAAATGTTCTGTAAATTCAGTTTTCTTTAAATTTGCAGTATGTTATCTCCTTCCACCCGCGGTCAAATGCTAAAAAATCTGCTTTGATTGTCAAAATATCAATGTTGCCTGATTTATGATTTTTAGAAATTAATCATTGCAGGTATATGGTTATTCTCATTTAACTTTGGGCCGGGCTTTTATATTCAAATTCAACCCAGAGCGTTAAAAATGGAATTTTCTATTCTGAGGCGACATAACCATGATAACAGAAGGCGAATTTCCCGTTTCCATTGCTGTCTGCTTCTATGACGTCACAATACACACTCTGACGTTTTCAAACAGATGCAAAATTAAAATCCAAATCGACAGCAAAAGAATACACAATTACGAGTCTGAATTGCATGATTAAGTTTAAAAATGTTCTAAACATTTATTTGTTTTTCCAAAACTTAAGTCGAAACAAAATTAATAACATGGTTGTTTTGCATACCTTTTACTCTTATTCCAATACTATTTTCGCATGTGCGAAATATATGGTCATCGAGTATTATACTGGTTGACGATAACAAGAGCCATAAGGGTAATAACAAAATTACCAAACAGAGTTGTCAAGGACCGAAGTCCATGAGAAAAAAAGACAAATGAGGTCGAAACCACAATGGTCATGACTTGGTATAGGCATTTGAAAGAAATGGCGGGTTAAACCGGTTTTATGGCTTCCCAAACCTCCCCTTCTGTTGCGGTTGTGTCCGGTAGCAACTCAACAGCAATTGCTATTGAAAGATCGTAGACAGTTAAAAGAAATGATCATCCTAGTACTAAGTAAAAAAAGAATCTTGAATCAGAGTTTGGACCAAAAGTTCAAATTTTTCCATGAGGGGCTGATATCTATATAAAGACCTTTTTAATGATCGTATGAGACGACGGAACATTTTTGAAGCCTTGATTGATAAGGCGGTCACGGAGATAACTATGTCTTATGAGAAAGTCTGTATAATTTGTGAATTTTAATACACATTTGTGGAATGAAACTTTATACTCGGAAAAATGAAAGGTTATGGAGTGAATGTACATGTGACAAAAAACGCACACGATACATAGAAAACTCCAGTTTATCGAGGACAGGGCTTTTATTCCTGTCTACATCTTGATGTTGCCTGAGGGTCTTCAACTAGAGGTGAACAGTATTCACCCCCTCAAGCGAGATCAAGAAACCCCCTAGCGTGCACGTAAGCGGTACTCCTGACAAAAATTATATCAAGGTCACTCACTTGCTCCCCAACCGCCATTGAGTGCCAACTTGGGCGATGCTCAGAGTTATCCGGCTGAAAGCAACAGAGTTACAAGAAGAGAATAAAAATGTTAATCAACATCGATTGCAGCTAAAATGTGTCATTCAAGCAACACATGTCGGCAGCGGTCAATGAGAAAAAAGTAAAATCGGGCAATGTATGCCTACAAATATTTGTTATTAAGGAGCCCGACGAATGAAAAAAATTAGGACAAAAACAATCATTATACTAGTATATAACGGAATTATAGTCTTAAATGGAATGTAATTCCTTCACCATTTCGAAGTTAAATGTATCAAAAGCGGGGTGTGTATCTGACTACATGAAAATAGTTCTTAGCTTTGTAAATGCTATTGTTAGGTGTTATTTATATATACAAGGAAACGTCACAACTACAGTAAAAACATGAAAATTCACTGCAGTACGCAAATCCTTTAATGATTTTTTTTTTTAAATTTATATTGATTGAGGAGTGATTTTGTCAAAACTTCATTTGCAGTTATGGCGTATATGGTATAAATAAATAAAATTGTGTCGTATATCTCTGAGCAAACGCATAAGAATGCAATACATGACTGTCTGTCATATGACTTTAATCCTGAAATCATTTTCATTGTGTAGCATGCATTACTAAGTTTTACATTCATTTTTATTCATTTCTTTTTTGCAATAACTGTATATATGGAAGGGTAACAGTAAAATTAATGTAGGTTGCTTTCCAGAAGCAAGTGACTATGTGGCATTTGCTTTTAACCTTGACCTAAATTTTACTGTCTAACGACAAAAGGTTTGCATCTGACAGTACAACCATTTGCTGCCACGTGCCTTTTGGCCTTGACCCTAAGTGACCTTTTTAGTGAATAGATGAGATGAGTTTCTTAAGTAATTGAGGGGTATATCCAGTGGAGGAGAGAGAAATGTATAAGGGTCTACACTTGAAAATGCTCTTTATTCGAAACTTCGATGTGAAGGTATGTTTTCCTCACATTTCGGTTAATGCTGCCACTAACAGGGTCTCAAAAAGATAAATATAATGTATGATATACACACTTTTTATTATTATTTCACTTATTTACTATAAATCAATTTTCAACTTACATCACACACAGTTACTTCCCAAAAGTACTAATGAAAAGATCATTAATAATACACTTTTCTTATGATTATTTATATGTTTGATTATATTCTTTATTAGTGGTCTAATATTCAGCTTACCCTTTAGCTCTTTCAAAAAACTCTTAATATCGAAAATAAAAAAATATATTTTAAATCAAAATTATAAACTAATCAATTTAGCATTGAACATAAGTAAAATATTTGTCAAAACCTCCCTTTTCAGAACCTTAGTAGAACCTAAAATACAAAAAATACCCAAGTTGCATAGTTAATAGTCAATTTTGTTATGCTGTTCACATGTTCCAAGGAGTACATAAAATGTAACTTCTCATCCACAGCATTAAAATCAAATAATTTCGAAAGCCATAATTAAAAAAAGGACACATTTTTTCTTACAGTACATTTATCAATTCTGTGAGATGTGATGAAATTCAATTTGATCAATAATATGAAAGGATACAAACTATAACAATTTATAAAAGAGGTGAATTTGTTTTTCAAATGTTGCCCACAAATATGACACTTATCTTTACAATTTGACTTTCGAGTTTAAATTGATATAAAAACATTTTTCTCATGTCTGAGTAGTAACAAGTTTTACTGATCTAGATCAAACAAAATATAACTTTTTTTTTATTAACAGAGGGTATTGGAAGAAAAGTTTAGGTTGACTTGGCAGAGTTACTTGTCATTAAGGATTTGATCATTCCAAAACAGCAATGGGCACAATAGAGCAAATGCAGGGTGATCTTTTTAATAGATCAATAATTGTTCGATTAGTGAATGTTATGAATCTCAGGGCATACAAATTACAAACTATTTGTTTTTGAAAAGTGTTCACTATAAAAATGACTACATGATCATGAATGATTAATTTGATAGTAATCTTTTAACACCACATGAATGATTAATTTGATAGTAATCTTTTAACACCTTATGTTGTCACTACACCGAAAAGGTAGATTTACCCCAGTTCAAAGTTTTAGGCAAACTCCGCCCAGTCAATCTTAAGTTTTATTACAATACTATAACTATTTTAAGTACGCATACGAAGAAACTAATTTAAAACTGACAGTTACTTCAGTATTTTGTTATAAATTTCCACTGGGCCGATGCCTCTGCTAGAAGACTGTTAATCCCCGAGGGTATTCACCAACCAAGTAGCTAGTGCTTCAATGCTGGCCCGAAAACCGAATTTGATTGTAGACTTGCAGTATCTAAATTTAACAAAATTTTGTTCAAAACTAAGAAATATCTTCCTCCCATATAGCTTTGTCCTTAGCTAATTTTCGCTTTACCATTTAAATCCTGTTGTTATCTGTCAGCTTTTACAAATATTTTGATTTTATTTGCACCGAAGAGATATTAGTTGTCGAAATGCGCATACGCAAAACGTAAATGAACAATATTTTCGGTATTTTGTACGTTTTCGGTACGTTGAAGCTGTAAACTGGTATAGCGGCTATATTTGAAATACCGTTTCATTAGGGCCCGCCATGAAATGGCGGCGCCCTATATTAATCAGCCTGTCCGTCCGCGTCCGTCTGTCCGTCAGCTTTTTCTATGTCGTACAATAACTCAAGATTGCTTTCCCCGATTTTTACGTCTTTTTACTCAAAGATGAACTTGACCAAAGGAAGTTCCCTTTCGTGTTTAAGGAAAATCAGAAAATGATTTTTGGGAAAAAACTTTGTTTTTACATGAAACAGTGCATATTTTGAGAATTAGCTCTACGTCGTATGATCACTTAAGATTGTCTTCAGGGATTTTAATGATTTTGATACTCAAGGTTGAACTTGACCAAAGGAAGCTCCCTTTCGTTTTTGAGGAAAATGGGTAAAATGATCTTTGGGAAAAACTTCGTTTCTACATGAAAATGTTCATCTTTCGAGAATAAGCTCTATGTCGTATGATAACCTAAGATTGCAATCAGAGATTTTAATGATTTTGATACACAAAGTTGAATTTGACCAAAGGAAGTTCTCGTTTGTTTTTGAAGAAAATCCGAAAACGATTTGAGGGAAAAACTTAGTTTTTAATATGAAAAAGTGCATATTTTGAGAATTAGCTCTATGTCGTACAATAAATTAAGATTGCCTTCACGGATTCATATGATTTTGATACACAAAGTTGGTCTTGACCAAAGGAAGTTCCCTTTTGTTTTTGAGGAAAATCCGAAAACAATTCTTGGGGAAAAACTTAGTTTTTATGTGAAAAACAGCATATTTGGAGAATAAGCTCTATGTTGTATGATAAATTTAAATGGCCTTCATAGATTTTTATAAGTTTTATGCACAGTGTTGGACTTGATCAAAAGAAAGTCCCTAATGATTCTTAGGAGAATCACAAAACAGTTTTGGGGGAAAAAACTTAATTTACATCTGAAAAAAATCATATTTTGAGAATTAACTCTGTCGTATGATAGCTTATATGATCTTCATATATTTTTTTAATGTTTTGATTTGATCTGAACAGATGAGACATAAGTTGTCACGTGGCCATATACAGAAACTAAATTTACAATAAATTAGGATTTTGTTTTTTATGGTTTCTCCCAAATTTTTTTTATGATTTCCATGGAATTCCACAAACAGATTTTTGGGACATACAAGGGAGCGGGGCACTTTTTCTGACTCTGTTAGTATGCTAGTTTTAATTAATTTGAAATTAATAAACTCTGTGGATTTACGTGAAAAAAAGAGATAAGGGAGGTGAATTTATGAGTATGTTTTTGCAAAAGGCAAATATGTTAAATTTATATAAAAAACATGCCCTTTTTTCACTTAGACACTGAAGCATGGGTATTTCCTGAATCAAATCATAATTTAACGGAACAAGTATATATTATTTGTAATTATTCCGACTTGATGTCCTTTAATTTACTTTATTTGTCATCGATTTTTTTAACGATTTTAACGGAAAATCGTTCAGGGAAAATATCTAAGTAAAATTACTAGTTTTCAAGATATATTCGACTCGTTAAATGATACATCAAAGTCAAAAACATTGCAAAAACGCAAACAGAAAAAAATTGAGACAAAACAAGGACGCGAGACAGCCAAAAGCACGGAAATAAAAAGTCGACATCAAGAACTAAGGCACTTGGGGCTCCTTCCGGGGAAGGACATATTTACCATTCCGGAGCACCTGATGTCAATACCGGTTTTCATGGGACTTGACACTATAAGTGCTATAGTTTTTAATGTAGTTTATTTTTATTTCCGTGCATTTGTGGCTGTCTCATTAGACATAGATAGTAAGTGTTATGTGACGGCTTTAAAAAGGCTTCAAAAACTCAATTTCATAAGAATCAAGATTAATTTTTCGCTTAACTGACCCGAAGGATCAGTGTGAACTATTGCCATCACTTGGCGTCCGTTGTCCGTTAACTTATCACTTTTTCAACTTCTTATCTGAAACCACTTAAACAAATTCAACCAAACTTTACTGGAATGATGTATGGAAGGTCCTTTTCAGAGACTGATCATTTCGTTGGAATGCTTTTAAAGATGTCTACCAGCGCAAAACGTAGGCGAAAATCACATTTTCGTCTTCTCTTCTCAAACCGCCGAAGCAAATTTAACCAAAATTTACAGGAATGATGTACTAAAAGTCCTTTACGAATATTGCCCCTTTCGTTCCGATCCGATAAAACACATGGCTGCAAGCATTGAACATAGTTTTACATTGGACCATTTTGGAACAGTCTCATTTATATCTTCTCTTCTGAAATCATTGAAGCAAAATACAAAAATACCAAAGTTGCATGACAAACGGTCAATTCCGTTATGCTGTACCCGCGTTTCAAGTGGTAACATCTCACCAGCAGCATTAAAATCAAATCAAATGATATGGAAAACCATGATCAAAAAGTAATCAAAGAAGAAGTACTCATTGTCAAAAATATCGAAATCGGAGGCCAAATCCAGTACCAAGGACATCCAACGAGTGCCATACATGGATTGAAGCCTTGGTATTTTTAATGGGTTAGAATTTTGATAAAAAAACAGTAAATTTCTATAAAACAGAAGGTATTTTTGTTATGTCAGACAAGTCTAATTATTGAAATTATGAATACACTCTGGAATCCTTGGTCCAGAGCAGTTGCATCGGCCCAATCGTTTCAAAATACAAAAATATCCAAATTGCATGACAGTTATTTTCGTAATGCTTTACTTGTCTTTCAAGGATTAACTTCTAATCAGCAACATAAAAATCAAATAATAGTGAAAACCGTGATCCCAAAGTAGTCAAAGAAGAAGTGCTCATTGCCAAAAATATCGAAATGGGAGACAAAATCCAGTACCAAGGATATCCACCGAATGTCATACACGGAATGAAGTTTTAGTATTCTTAACGGGTTAGAATTTTAATAAAAACAGTAAATTTCTATAAAATGCAAGGCAAATTGGCAAGTGAACCAAACTTTACAGGATAACTAAATACCGAAGTTACTGTGAATTTTACTTTCTGCATATGCGCATTTCGACAACTTATATCTCTTCAGTGCAGATAAAATTTAAGTGTTTGGAAGACCATTAACTCAAAGATGTTTAAAAACTGACAGAGAACAAATAACCAAATTATGATCTAAATGTAAAGCCAAAACACAGCTTGATGATTTACTAATGGTCCTTTACAAAAATTGCTCATTCCGTTCCGATCTGATCAAAACATGGCCACAAGGATGGAACATAGTTTAACATTTGACAGTTGAGCGTATTTGAAAATCACATTTGCAAACTTTACAGGAATGATGTACTCAAGGTCGTTTACAAAAATTGCTCATTTCATTTCGATTCGATTTAAAACCTGGCACCCATCGCGGAACTTATGTTTCGCATTTGACTTTATTTAAAAAATCATATTTTAACCTTGTCGTCTGAAACCATTAAAGCAAATTTAACATTCACCATTAACTAATCTTATCGAGAAGGATTTATAGAAGGTCCTTCGCAGAGTTTACTCATTTCAACAATACAAAAAATATGGGTGGCAATGGAAAACATAGACCCCATTGGTGAAAAAAAATCATTTTTTGTCATGCATTGCATAAAGGTACTTTGTCAGGTGAGCGATACAGGTTCACTCTCAGAGACTCTAGTTTAACTTAGTACTGAATAACTAAATACCGAAGTTACTGTGAATTTATTTTCTGCATACGCGCATTTCGACAACTTATGTCTCTTCAGTGCAGATAAAAATCTAAACGTTTGGAAGACCATAAACTCAAAGATGTTAATGAAACGAATATTACTTTTAGCATAAACAAGTGGGTTCCTAACAGGCATCACCTCAATGGAGGGAGAGGTATGGTGATAAACGGTTTAAACCAGCATTTTGCTTTGGATTTGGCTCTTGATTATGCTGTTCCGTAATTATGTTATTACCTACACTATTTCTAGACAATGTTGGTATAATATTATTATGGGACAGACAACATAAGACTTGTATCATAATTATATACAATATAAGTTATTGTAAGAAATAAATGAAATATGTCGAAATGCACTGTTTCCGATAATGTATGAATCTGCATAATTATCAGGTTTCATTGTTTATATGCTCTTAATTAATATGTATTTATTATGAAATTTCAGTTTGCGTACTAGGTTGTGATGTAACGAATGACACTATCAAAATAAAAACGTGTATTTGCGCTACGGCAAGATAATATCATGAAACATATATTATAAAGATTAAAATCAGTAATCACAAATTGAATTTGATTAGTTATTGAAGCAGAACATATTTCATTAATGCAACAATTGGAACATGAATAACAACAATATTAGAACGCACGTTTATTATTTTTGTGTTAATCTTTATGAATAAATTTTAACATAAGTTATTGGATAGTTGATAAACCAACATACTATATTTATAGGAGACCAATTTTCGAGTCATAATGGATATAAATTTTCAACGCTAGACCAAGACAATGATATATGGGGAAGCAATTGTGCTGGAGTTTATGGTGGAGGATGGTGGCACAGAAATTGCTACAGCGCTTTTTTGAATGCAAATTTTCATGGCAAATACAAAATGTACTGGAATTTCAACCCAAGGACTGCGTGCATGATGATTAAAAGACTATAGAGTTTAATGTTAATTTTTGGAAGAAAATTAAAATAATGAAGAGCGTCGAGTTTTAATATTTTGTTCTTTTTATCATATTTCTGAATACAGCAGTAAAGAAATGCATTTGGCGAACAAAGCCAAACACAATTAGAAAGAACACATGGTTCTTACAGACATAAATAAATTGAATCATGAGACAATCGCGCTACAAAAACATGGTAAAACCAAAGACTGGAGTTACACTTTTATTGTTATTCTTTTAAGATCACATTTATGTAAAAAAAAACAACAAAAACACTTTGCAATATAAAATGATGAGTTGTGGGAACTTTAGAGAAGTGGCCAGAATAACATTAAGAAATTACAAAACTACCAAATTTTGAAAGTATTATAGGATATCCATATGACAATAGGGAGGGCTGTAAATAATGTTGTAAAAACTTGTGCCCAATCCCAATTGCTAATGTTTTGAGCAAAAAAAATATGTTTAATTCATAATTTAATTGCATATGACAATTTTTCTCCTGAACAAGTACACCCTAATTGAAAAAATAACGAGAGCCAACATTTCTCGCTTGGGGAGTCCTTCTTCTTTTTCTCAGATTCTGCATATGCGCATTTCGACAACTTATATCTCGTCAGTGCAGATCATATAAAAAAATTTGGAATTCCATAGGAAGTAATGTAGATGAGACAAAGTTTTCACAACAACGAGTGTACTTTTGTCATTCGTCTTGAAGACAATATAAGGCCTTCAACAATGAACTATGCTCATACCTCATTGTAAATTGCAGACGACCCTTATCACCAGTTGGAGACTTTATTGCTTATTGTCGCTATATCTTTGTTTCACTCTTCATAGATACTGCATCGTAAATAAACACAAAGGATGGGTTGCGATAAGGCCGATTTTCGGCCCAACGTTGAATACAATAATTTATGTCAAAAAGTTAAGAACTATATCTCTACTTTTTATTTGCATACTAAAAATATCAAACTGCGCATGTGCAAGCCATGTGACAGCACTTAGAAAACAAATGCAAAGCAATAAGATAGAATAAGGTAGGTAAAAGAGAAGTTTTGGAAAGTTGCCAAAATGTTTTGAATTTCTTTTATTTCATTTTTTGTAACTGTATAAGGTAATTTGCATCTAAAGTATAATACATCGTTCGATTTCGAAGCCAAAAAAGTAAAAGTAAGGTAAATTAACTGAGGAATGGGCCGTTGTCAAAAATATTAAAATGCATTTTTTAAAATTTGAAGGAACACGATGTTTTCTAGCTCCATTTAGTTGCTATAAAGCCAGTCTATATTACCATAAATAATGTTAAATACGAGTAGAATAATATTATATATACTAACATGAAAATGGACATGCAAACTAAGGAGGTACTGCAAGGGGTACACTAAATGGTGCCTGAAAAGCAATTAAATTCATAAAGGAAAAACTTCCATTAAAACATTTAGGACTAAAAGATAAAAAAAAACATGACAAAAACAGCTAAAACAATCTCATCGCAAAGAGGTAATAAAACGTTTGGTACGTTAATTAAAAATAGAGTTAAATATAAAAAAAGGTTAGGGGAAACTATAGTTGAAAGAAATATAATATTTGAGTGCACAATGAGAACATGTATCCAGTATGTAAAAGTGGAGATGATATTATAGTTAAAAGGTAAAACACTTGCTTAGAAAAGAAACAGCAATAACCAGTCAATTCGGCTTAGACAGGAAAACTTCATCGTCGCTGTCATCTGAGTTCCAGTCAGCATCAGCAGCATTCAGGAAATGTTGAGAATGGTCTGTCGGCAATGATGGTGTTGCTGCTTGGTGACGTTGGTACCCGAGGTACCATAAAACTGCGGCTATATGTGCACAACAACCCACTGTTCTAGCACCAACTTTACATTGGCAATACCAACCTGTAATAGACGGTTGTATGCAAGAGTCATACGAAATCCAGAGGCCATACTGTTTTGACGAAACATGTCGGGATTGAATCTTGACCCTTAGAAGATGATCATCATGATGGTGGACAGATATGTCGTACGATCCATCGGCTGAAAGATGTTCCTGTGTGTATGACCTTGCCTGTTTCAGTTGGTACACCCCAAGAGTAATTTCACGGAGATCTTCTTCTGTGAGCTTTGGGAAGTCTGGCAGAAGTTCATCTGAGATATTTTTCCAAACAGCTCTTTTGGTAGCAAGGTTTTCATTCTCAACACGCCTTTGAAGATCGTTGCACCTTTTGGATAAAAATCGCATTTTAACTTCCATTATAGGATCGTCAGGTGATTCTTGGATTAAAGGTGGTCTGTATTTATTACAGATGGCACAGATAATCCGCACGTAATCTCCGACATACATCAACTGGCTGTTTGGCATGACTTGGTCCAGTGCTTTCCAACGTTTGATTCTGCCGTTAGCGGATTCTACAACCCATCTCATTTTTGTCACAAATCGTGAATGGTTTGCCTCTTCTGCTGTGTGCTGTTTTTGTCCTTTCGGGAGAAAATCTGGCATTTCGTTTTTTAATCCTAAAGATTCTAAAAG
>MJUU01070717.1:94105-115316 GCA_002080025.1 Modiolus philippinarum
TCCTCTCTGGTTATGTGGTTGAAGCCAAGATTATTTGGTACAAAGTCCTTCATCAAAGCTTCCCTCGCACTCTTGATTGCTTTCGAGACAACACTTTTATCTTTAATCTGGAACATGCTACTGAGGACGTTCAGAGAATTGCCAGTTCTTAGCTTAATAAGGAGAAGAGCAAGACATGTCCTTAAAGATCGGTTAGATGTGTTACGTTGGGATGTTAAAGTATCAGCTAAGGAAGAAAATTGGTCTTTTGTGATCCCTGTAAGATTATAGTAATCATTATCAGATAATGCAGCTGGGTCTTCAAAATCAATACCAGAGGAATTCTTCTGACATTTTGCTCTCATATCATTTAACATAGTTGTTAAATCCGTTCTGTTGAAGTTGGAGAAGTCAGAGACAGGATCTAGTTTGTCCAATACATTTGGGTTAATGCCAGATTTACCAAGATGCCGTCTACAAGATCTGGCTCCAGGTGGTATCAATATTCCAACATCAACAAACACATTTGTTCTAATATCTGAGCTAATAACAACAAGATCGTTGGTTGAGGAGCAGAACTGACATTTATTATGTGACAAACTTGTCCTAGGCACAGATAATTTTATTCGCTTCGGACTTTGAAAGGTGCCTGATGTTAATGGAGCATTGTCTTCATTTTGAGTTTCTGGAACCTCGTCAGTGACCTCTTTGTTTGTACCAGGATTTTTTCTCTTCTTGTAAAAGGAAAGACGACAAGAGTTGCAAATGACTTTTGAAGAAAGATTACTTTTGTGATTTAATATATGTTGTTGTAAATCCTGGTTTGTTATATCTTCCAATCGCCGACTATTCCTAGCAAACTTTTCACACAACACACATTTAAATGATTCTTTATCCAAATTATGAGATGAAGGTATTTGCCCCTATTCAGGTCTGGGTCACGTTCTCAGCACGGCTGAGGCAACAAGGCCAGGACTTTGTCCCTCCCGCTTCCCAGTACTCCATAGAGTCCCGTTATGTCTTCAACAGCTCCTTCCACCAATCATATTGACGGCTTCTGTATGTCTACAACATAACAAGGCTCTGCTGCTTCCTAGGAATTACCTTAAGGAAGATTTCCCCTGGCATCTTGTTCGCTAGGCAAGAGCCGCAGTTCATGAAGGTCAGTCTAATACCAAAGATATGTGTTGGATCCGATGTCCCGCGGAAAATGTTCTCCTCAATATCCAGATATTAAACGTCATCTTCATCCCTGTTTCACCTATACGGGGAGTTTATAGGCGCCTCTCTGGCATGTTGGGTCGAAGAATCCCATTCTATAACTGTTAAGGACAGTCATAGGCCAGTAACAAATGTAAGTGCAAGGAATAATTTAAACTTTCGTAAAACGTATGTACAATAGTATAAGATAACAGTATCCATGGATACAGTGATTAAAGAGATAAGATAAAAATATGTTTAAAATTTAATGGTTAAAATATAGAATAAATATGGGTAAATAAATTTAAAAAGGGTTAAAATAGTGTAAAATGTGGTAAAAATATAGAATAAATATTAATAGTGAAAATATAGAATAAATATGGATAAAATAGATTAAAATACGGTTAAAATAGTATAAAATATGGTTAAAATATGATATTTTTGTTCAAAGTAATATAAATGTTTAAAAATATGTGTATTTTAAGGTAAAATATCAATTGATATCGAAAACAAAGTAAACTTTCGATACCTTTTCAAAAAATAAAGTAGTAACAGAAAACTACGAACATTAACTCTTACCAACTTTATTTTGGGAAAAGAAGGGGTGGATACATATAATATTTAACCTTAATTGGTCAGCATGTGGTTGGAATTTTACTGAAACTCTAAAATATCAGAATAAACGATAAAAACACCCGTAAAATGATGTCATTTACAGAATGAAGACCGCTGAAAACATATGACATGTAAACATATTTACACCCAGTTTGACTACATTTTCCTGTCTATTTTTACATTATTCCAAAATAAGATAATTACTTAAAAAGGGCAACAATATTCAAACTACTACCCAAAATGCTTTGCTTTTATATTTTCAATGCATACATATTTTTTTGTTGTCATTGTCCAGGGTAAAAATAGATTTACAGATTTTGGCCATTTTTGATCAAAAGCAGTCGCACAATTTTGCACTGAAAAATCTATCATTTTTTTTACAATTTCAACATGCCTTGCATGAGGTACCAGGTTGATAATTTATATGTTAGGTCTCTAATATATGTTTGATATATATTTTAAGTATGAAGCTGGTACCTTATGCAAGGCAAGGTAAAAAATGAGCTAAAGCACTATCGATATCAAGCATTTTCCCATTGACGTAATGCTAATTTTGTTTAAGGGGGGTTTAAAGAACAAAGATTTNCTCGATAGTGCAGATCATATAAAAAAATTTGGAATTCCATAGGAAGTAATGTAGATGAGACAAAGTTTTCACAACAACGAGTGTACTTTTGTCATTCGTCTTGAAGACAATATAAGGCCTTCAACAATGAGCTATGCTCATACCTCATTGTAAATTGCAGACGACCCCTATCACCAGTTGGAGACTTTATTGCTTATTGTCGCTATATCTTTGTTTCACTGTTCATAGATACTGCATCGTAAATAAACACAAATTTAACTTGCAAAGTTCTCCTGCAATCAATGTCATCAAAGCAGTACTGTTTCAAGCTAGTGGATTATTACAACAGCATTCACATTAGCATGAAAGTACACATTAAAGAAATATAAAGAGAGCATACACGTGTCAACAAAGGTCAAATGGATGTTTGATTTACGGCATAAGAGTTGACTTATAATATGTCTATTCAAAAAGACAAACTTGAAACATCTCCCGTAACAAAGCATTTTACCTGTTACAATTCAAAAACATTGTCACGGCTTAATATCAGCAACAGTGATTAAACCATGACGATTTAATTTGCTTGTATGGATGCTTCCAAAACAAATATTCTAGTAGTAGTAATATTAATACCAGACCAAAGGGGGCGAGAAATTAACAAAGAGGCTCTCGTGGACCTGTATCGCTCAACCTGGCCCATGGCTGACATATACAGTGGAAACAATCCCAATGTTCCAAGGTCACATGTTCAAGTTGGTAAAATTAATATGATATTATCCTAATTTATATATATTCCAATCTAGCAGCTATTTTTGATATCATCTTTCTTGAAAGCATCTACCAAAGCACTATCGTGAAAAAGTTTTGTTACAATTGCTTTGCGCTTTCAGATACGAAGATCTGCTCTCCGAAAGGGTATAATGTTGATTTTGGATGGAAACACATTTTTCAAGGGGCACCAATTAAGGACTTTTTCTTGAAAGAATGGTTCAAATTGGTCTAGTACTTTCAGAAGAGAAGTTCTTTCAATCTGTTACCCCATATGGTCCAATGTTAGACTGAGCTGGTGACCATCTGGATGAAGCTCACCCTTACAAGACAAATTTTTAAAAAGGATCACCCTAGGAATATTCTTAACAAGTTTGGTTCGATTTGGCTATGTCTCATGGCCTTTTCCATACCCCAAAGTGATTATTTATCAACAAACTTGTTCTCGTCTTGATATACTGTGGATGTTCTTTTATTCGTGGACATCAATTTTCGTGGTTTGCATAAAAATTACTACTTCGTGAGCACTTAAATTCGTGGTTTCGAAATCTATGCATTAAAGCTCTATGGAAAAAATGCATTTCGTTGGGAACTTAATTTCGTGGTTTTAGCGAACCACGAAATCCACGAAAATTGGAACCCCACGAACAATAGTACTTTCACAGTAGCTGAAATATTACTGAGTAGACGTTAAACAATATTCAATCAATCAATCAATCGATTTGGCTATGTGGCTTCACAGGAGAGCAACCAATTTTAAACTACGCCAGGAAAAATTTCTAAAGGGCCACCCAAGGAGTATTCTGACTATGTTATGTTCTTATTGATCCATCGGCCTCAGAGGAGAAGGTCTTTGAATGTTTTCCCATTTGGTCAAATGTTAAACTTTGTTCCCTGCTGGCGGATATCTTTGATGCGATGGGAGCATGCAGATGATATTTTTCAAAAAGGAACAACTATGGACCATCGTGACCAAGCATGGTTTCAATTGGGGAAGTAGAATACCGAAGGAACAAAGAGGTGAACTTTACAAAAATCGAAGTCCAAAGACATGGCCAAACAAGAACACAGAAAACGATGACGTCAGACACAGAAAACATTTATGTCAGACAGAATCAAAGCGCAGAAATAGAAATCACAACATTCAAAACAAAGACACGCACAGTGTGAACTCTAGTGAAACTGAGAGTGACATCAGGTGCTCCAGAAGGGTAAGCATGTCCTGCTCTGTTAACACCACCCGTCACACTGTGCGAGAGTCAATCCAGGAAAATGTCAGGGTCGGTATTTAAATCCGGGAAGACATGAATCTAGCTGAAAATGTCCACTTTCATTTGTGATACTGGCACGTCATACCTTTCAATAACGTTTTAGTGACGGCAATAGAATTTCAACATAGAAAATAGAAAATCAAATAGAAAATCAACATAGGTTAAACAAATACCTGACTAAGCAGCTTTTGGGACAGTGTTTTTGTTCTGTTCTGAAATTACTCTCAGAAGAGAAAATATTTGGATATAGGGTCAAGTTTTAAACTACGTTTCACGCAGGCGACCTAGTGCAGACTAGTTGGACACATTTATTTAGGAAACAACCCATGGACTATTCTAAATAAGTTTGGTACAATTTGGCTTCAGAGTAGATCTTTGAATAAAATGTCCAATTCTAAAATAAGTTCAAAGCTGGTGGCTATCTAGGGTGTGGTGCAGACAAACCAAACAAAAAGTCCAAAGGTTACATCTTAGGATTTTGACCGTGCTTGGTTCCACTCGGCTAATTAGTTTCAGGGGAGATCTTTGAATATAGCGTCGATATAATGAATAATTTTCCCGCAGGTGACGAGGAGCAGACCTGTCTGACACAATTTAAAAAAAAAGAAGCATCCGAGGACTATTGTGGCCAAATTTGGTTCACATTTGCCCAGCGGTTTCAGATCTCTAAATACTGTACAATGTTAATATATTTTTCCTATTGGCGGCCGTCTTGGGTGCAATAGGGACATACCGGCAACAATTTTTAAAAAGAACCAATTGAGAATGTGTGACCAAGTGAGGTTCCAATGGGCAGAGTACATTGCCAGGAGAAGTTCCTTCAATACATTATCTCAAAGGGTCCATTGTTAAACTAGGATTCACGCTGGCAACCATCTTGGATGAAGTGCAAAATTGCTGGACAAATTTATCAAAATAAACTACTCAAAGGCTAATCTCAACAAGTTAGGTTCATTTTTAGCTCTGCGGGTTCGGAATAGATGATTTATGAATAAAGCGACCAATTCTAAACTAAATTCCATGCTTGCAGCCATTTTGGATGTGTTCGCAGATATGTCAGACACAATTTCTAAAGACACGACCCTAGGCTTTTTGTGACTAAATTTAGTTTAAATCGATCCAGCGACTTCAGACGAGAAGATTTTTAAATGCTTTCCCATAGGATCCAATTTATGTTCCAAGCTGTTGGCCATCTTTGATGCAATGGGGATATGGCAGTTAGATTTTGCAAAGGGGGCCAACTATAGACCAGTATGAAAAAGTATAGTTCTAATTGGCCCAGTACTCTCAGAGGAGAACATTTTTGATAATGATTTTCAAAAGGATCCAATGCTTAATAAAGTTTCCCGCTTGTCGCCATCTTTGATGGAGTACAGACTTGCTGGACATACTTTTTAAAGGAAACCACCCAAGGACTATTCTGTCCAAGTTTGGTTCAGCTTGGCTCCACGATTTGTGTGCAGATCTTGTAGTATAGCCACCACGTAAAAACTAAGGATGCGATGGGGGCATGCCGAATACATGTTTCAAAGGGAACCAACGATGGACCAGTTTGACCAAGTAATACTATGGTGTCAATTGGTATACTACTTTCGGGACATATCTTTGAATATGATTCCCCAAAGGTGTTTATTGTCAAACTTTCCACAAAAGTTCCACGCTTTCGGCCATCATGGATGAAATGCAGACTTGTCGAACACAGTTTTAAAGGGTACCACCCCAAAACTTTTTTCTTCAAATGCGGTTCTAATTGGCTAAGCCGCTTTCCAGGAGAAGAGAATTCTCTGGAGAACAAGTTTTAAGTAGAAAAACCTGCCTCTAATATATTTGTTTATTTAAATAATAAAATATGTGTACAGTAAAGGAGAAGATCTTTAAATGTTTTTCTAATATGGTCTAATCTTAAAACAATTTTTCCCGCTGGGTGGCATCTTGGATATGATGCAGACCTGCAGATAATTTTTAAGGGCAATCTAAGGATTTTGTGACCAAGTTTGGTTATAATTGGCCAAGTAGTTTCATGATAAGATCTTTGAATATAGCGTCCAATTTTAAAATAGTTCCCCGCTGGTGGCAATCGTTGATAAGGTGCCGACCTGCAGGACCGAACTTTTAAAAAATAAACCACTTAAGGACTATTGTGACCAAGTTTGTTCTAAAATGGACCAGCAGTTTCAGAAGAGAATATCTTCGCAGCGATGTTAAGGCACTTTTCAGTAAAGTACGTTATGGGGAGATAACTCTGTTAGTGTTTTGACGTCACGCTGTCAATCAACTCGGCGTCTGGGGTTTCCTCATCGCGCATGATAGTTTAATCCGTGTATTGTGCACCTTGTAAAAGATTNTTTGATTCAAAATTAACGACGGACGCCAAACGGCAAAATGGCAAAAGCTCACCCTGACTCTCCCAGGTGACCTAATAATCAATTGAAAAGGGGATAACACTTGCCAAGGTAAGCACATGAAAGACACAACATGGACAAAAGACAACATAAACAACGATAAGAACTCTTACATCCTCTTACTTGAAGATATGTTATATTTTATGGCTATTTTGATCTTATCAATATCTTGGCAGGCTTATAAATAAAAATTTTAAATTATTGCAGTTGGAGTCAGCATAATTATGTGTTATGGTTTTATGTTCATTTACTCCATATCCTTTCGTAAAATATTTAATACATGAGTTTGTCTTTTAATGCAGTGTGGGCTTGGTAAAACAATTCCCCGTGTTAAAGATGTATGCTCTTTGTTTTTCTTAGATAGGGTGTACTTGTAAACGAGATTATAATTCATGTGTACACTATCATCAATAACTATTATCTAAATTATGTAAATTCTAAAACCTCAGGTTTAAATCCCTCCATCGTAGTTTTGTCCTGAGCTATATTTTATATTACTGATTATTCGGATTTCGTTTAGTTTTGTGCATTTTAAACATTTTTCTGTAATTATGGATTTCCTATTTTTGAGTTCTAGTAATGCTGATGAAGAATACATTTCCGAAATGGCCATACAGCTAATTAAAATTATTGTCGTAGAAGTTAAAATATGGGTTATGGTTTCGTGTTCATTTACTCCATATCATTTCGTAAAATATTACAACAGTTTTGTTAAAACAGTGTTAGATATATAGTCGTAATTCATGATAATTGCTTTCAAGTGCGTGCGAACAAGACCAGATCAAACACGATAAACGTCTTCAAGGGGGATCAAGATATTTTAAGTTTGTCCCTATGAAACAAGATCAAATCTTGTATGATCTTAACAAACTTTACTCGTCTTGATCATACCTCAACGCAAGTATCAAGTGAACATTGAAGGGATATTGAGTTAATGCAAATGAGACAAAATCTCTACAAATACATGGTGAAACACAGCAATGAAACAACGCTTTTATTGTTGTTCTTCATCTTGAAGTCACCATGAGGCTTTCAACAATGAGCATTACTCATACCTCAAAGCAAGTTCAAGACGGCCCCTAGCACCGGTTTGAGCGGTATTCATTGCTAATTGCTGAGCAACGCTACATCCATATCTTTTTCTCCTTTGATCCATGGATGCGGGATCGTCAACAAACATAAACTTAACTAGCAAAGTGTTCTTACAATCGTTGTCATCAATTTCCCGACAAAAAAGACTAGTAGAGGACGATCACAACATTTAAACAACCACAGGGCACTCATCGAGCCAATTGTAAGAAAACTTGGCATAATAAAATCCAGAGACGTAGGCACAATAAACAGGTGGTCAGAAAAAACAATTTTGAATTACAAAAAAAATTGAAAAGCCAAAAATTTGAAAGAATGATAGCGCATTCATATGAGAAATTCTCTCAAAAACAAGTACACCATAACTGTAATGTATATAAAGCATACATCTCTCTCACGGGGAATCTTTTTACAAAACATTTTTCAAAACTAAGGAGTATCTCTCTCCTGCATAGCTATGTCCTTAGCTGATTTTCACTTTTCTATTTAGATCTTATTGGTGATTTGTTCTCTGTCAGTCTTTTTCACATATTTCGCTGTATGGATTTCCATTATTTTGATCTTATCTGCACTGAAGAGACATACGTTGTCAAAAATATGCAGAATCCAAATTAGGAGTGTGTTTCTGATACAGAAACTAATCCCCCCTTTTTTTCAAGTCAAAAAGGGGCATAAATCCAACAAACATTAGCCGATCGATCCAGCAAGACGATATGCACAAGGAAGTACGAATGTCAGCAATCCTGGGAAGTTTGGTTGAAATCCGATGAAAGATGTAGGAGAATTGGCGTCCATAAACATAATTTTGCTAAATTCTAACTCAAAAAGGGGCATAACTCCAACAAAAATTAGCCGATCAATCCGGCGAGGCGAAATGCAAAACTAGGAATGATGGCCAACATTCCTGTGAAGTCTGGTTAAAATCTGATGAAAGATGTAGGAGAATTGGCGTCCACAAACATAATTTTGCAAAATTTTTAGTCATAAAGGGGCATAACTCCAACAAAAATTAGCCGATCAATCTGGCGATACGATATCCACAACTAGGCATAATGGACAACAATCCTGTGAAGTTTGGTTGAAATCCAAAGAAAGATATAGGAGAATTGGCGTCCAAAACTTTGTGACATACGGACTGACAGACGGACGGACGACAGACGGAAAAGACAAAAACAATATGTCTCTTAAGAGGTGGGGAGACACAATTAAAAGCAACTTCGGTATTATGTTATTTATTACCACTTGGCCGATGCCTTTGCTGGTGGACTTTTAGTCCTCGAGGGTATTCACCTGTAGCCAGTACTTCGGCGCTAGCCCGAAAACCGATCTTATCTGGAAACTTGCAAAATCTAAAATTGACAAAAGTTTTCAAAACCAAAGAGTATATCATTATTGCATAATTCTGTCTTTAGCTGATTTTGGTTATTTGTTCGCTGAAAAGGTCTGTTCGTTAAAGCTTCTACAACAAAAAATAATCCGAACAAGAAATTTTACAAATCATCCGTACTGAAAAATAAAACAAAATTTGGAATATGCAGCAAATGTTCATCTTAGAATGAATACCTGTATGAAAATCGTTTCTTTATTTGTTGTTTGCAGTATAAAATGCAATTGAAGTTATGTGTGTATTCAAGAGTTGACTTGTCAATAAATCTTTGTTATTTTAGGACATTTTCAAGCTAGACTCAAGCTAGCGAACAATCAAGCCAGCAGCGAACAATAAGAAAGGGCGTCTAATGATCACAACTAAAACCGAAAGGATACATGCGGCATGAAACATTCATAAATAAGATAACAACTAAAAACAAAAAAGACGCACAAACATAAAACGTTCTCGAATAATGATTGCTTATTCTAAATAGCCTTATAATTGATTTCTGTTTTATTTTTTAGTCAATATAGTTTAATTTTTATTGTACACTCATACCAGATTGTTTGAACTAATTTACAATTATTTTTGAAAGTTGAATTGCAAAAAAAACGGAAAAGATGGAAATGAAATGCATATATACGGAAATCCATTCAATCATGTCATGCGATATGCAACTTTTAGTGTATTCACATAACATACATATCAAAATGTGTCATTCATTGCTTGTTGAGAAAGAGAGGCGAACACACGTTTTAAGAGAAAGTAATTATAAATTTTGAAAAGACTTTAAAATTCGAACACGACTACAAGAAGCTCAAATAATTGGCGGTTCACGATGGGGTTTCCGGGTTTTGACCCTTATTTTTCATTTTTTTTGCAGAATCTAGGGAAAAAATGAAAATAATTGACTGGAACCCGCATCTCTTTCTATAATACCATTGGAACACCTTTTTTCGGAGTCTGTATTAGCCGTTTTAAAGTCACTGTTGTCAAGGCTAAAGTGGACATGTTATTTATTTTATCTAAAATTATGTTTCTAAATAAAAGAGTAAAGGGTAATTTTATCAAATTTTTGAAAAAGATAGCAAAAATATATTTATACGAATTCAGTAGTATGGGGAACAATTTTAGTGTTTTCCATGTTGTCTGTTGGTTCTCAATGACACAAATAGAAACAAAATACGCTTAGATATTTTTCGGAGGACTACTCAGGGAGTTATTTTTAGTTAAAACGTATTGTATTTAATGTATATATTTCAATGTAGGTATGTAATCAAGCCAGAAGCTTCAAGAACAAGTTTTTATTTCCACTTAACTAGCACAAACTCTCAGGAACAAACTCTTAGTCAAACCATGGTGGTTTATAAATATTACTAAAATTTCTTCGAGTAGTAATACAACCCATTATAAACGCTTTTGCAAGTGACCTCCGTTATAGGTCCCACAAGTTTGCATACTCTGTCCCTGGGTAGATATATATGTCTACTTTGAAGATTCCTCCTCAGGCCCCTACGGCAAAGCTTTTCATGTCCGTTGGCCGTCTGATAGACAGTAGTCCAGGGTATACTGTCTCACATTTCACAGATGTTTCCCTTTCAGTAACTTCCGCTATAGATGCCCAAAATTGGCATACTCTGTTCCAGGGTAATTTAATATGTCAACTTTGAAGACTCCTCCTCAGGCCCTTGCGGCAAAGCTGTTTATGTTTGTTGGCCGTATGATAGAGAGTAGTCCAATTTATGCTGTCTCACATTTCCCAGATGTTTCCCTTTCTGAAACTTCTGCTTTAGGTGCCCAAAGTTGGCATACCCTGGCCAAGGGTAATTAAATATGTCTTCTTTGCAGACCTCCTGAGGCCCCTTACGGCAAAGCTTTTTATCTCCGTTGGCTACTGATAGACAGTCGTCCAGGGTATGCTGTCTCACCTTTCCGAGATATTTCCCTTTCTGTAACTTCCGCTATAGGTGCCGAAAATTGGCATACTCTGTCACAGGGTAATTAATTATGTCTACTTTGCAGACTCCTCCTCAGGCCCCTAAGGCAAAACTTTTTATGTCCGTTGGCCATCTGATAGACGGTAGTCTTGGGTATGCTGTCTCATATTTGCCTGACGATGACTTAATGATGGCAGACTCTGGCTAAAGATGGTTGTAAATTAATAGTAAGAAACTTGTAGAAGAGCTGATTATGTCGGGAAATGACAGGAAATATTTCAAAGTATGCATACTACATTCCACTTGCAAAAGCGTTTAGAATTGTATGTATTACTACTCGAAGAAACCATTGTAATATTTATAGACCGCCATGTTTTGAAATACGTTTTCCCTGAGTTGTCTTCCGAAGAATATCTTAGAATATTTTGTTTCTTTTTTATGTCATTAAGTCAACAGACAACATGAAAAACACTGAAATTGTTCCCCATACTATTGAATTAGTATCAATATATATTTATTGCTATTTTTAAAAAAAAAAATTGTAAAAATTACCTTTAACGAATCTGCCATTTAGAAACATAATTTTGGATAAAAAAGTAACATCTTCACTTTAGCCTTGACAATAATGATTTTAAAACGGTTAATCCAGACTTCGAAAAAAGGGGTTCCGATGGATGGCATTATAGAAAGAAATGCGGGTTCCAGTCAATTATTTTGTTTTTCCCTCTAAATTCTGCAAGAAATAAAAAAAATGAAAAAAGAAGGGTCAAAACCCGGAACCCCTCTTGAACCGGCAATGATTTCAGCTTCTTGAAATCGTGCTCGAATTTTAAAGTCTTTTCAAAAATTTGAAAATTACTTCCTCTTAAAACGTGTGTTCGCCTCTCTTTCTCAACAAGAAATAAATGCAACATTTAAATATGTATGTTATGTGAATACACTAAAAGTTGCATATCGCATAACATGATTGAATAGATTTCCGTATATATGCATTTCATTTTCATCTTTTTCGTTTTTTTTTCCTTTCAACTTTCAAAAATAATTGTAAAGTAGTTCAAACAATCTGGTATGATTGTAGAATAAAATTAAACCATATTGACTCAAAAATAAAACAGAAATCAATTAAAAGGCTATCTAGAAGATTCGAGAACCTTTTATGTTTGCGTCATTTTGGTTTTTAGTTGTTATCTTATTTGTGAATATTCCATGTCGTATGTATCTTTTCAGTTTTTAGCTGTGATCATTTGGCGCACTTTCTGTTTGTTCGCTACCTTATTAATCGCTGGTTCATTGTTCACTAGCTTGAGTCTAGTCATTTTCAAGATGATATGTAAATCTAATATTTGTAAGAAAAGTTCAGTTTTATTCATCAAATTTACAGTTAGTAGTCATTTTTCTACACTTTGCACAAATCTCATAGCTGAGTGCATACATACAACAAATGCATGTTGAATAAATAAGTTACATTTCGTAGTTACAGTATTAATTAAAAAAAGGCAAGCACTGATATTTCTCATAGTTATTTTAAGAATGTAGAATCTTCCAGATATTAAATAAAATATAGTATTCTTCCAAAGATATTATCTTGTGGGCAAATTAATTCACATAGTTCGCTAGGAATAAATGGATAGCTAGACTTAAACCTAAAGTCCGAATTCAAAAAAATCATAATTAGTTTACCACTAAATTCTATAATGATTTAAAAATAAATGTATTTCACGTAAGGGACCAATAAAAACATTATTTTATAATTTTGAATAAAACGTGAAAGGAAAAACAGTAAATGCATGCATACATGTATGCAAGAGACATAAAAAAACTACTGAAGGATTAATGCGCAATAAATGCACCTATTTTTATATATATCCGGAAAATCGCAGAAAGGATCGAATACCCAAACAGACGAACAAAAATTAAAGATATGTCGAGTGATATACACGGCTTGCCTATTTCGGAACATTCAAGATTAGATTGAAGGCAAAAATTGAGAACCTCAACACCAGGACGATATGATTAAAACTTGATTCCTCAACTTAAGGATAAATAAATGCTGACAAAGTATATATATTTGTTAAGCAGATATCCCCTTTTACTTATGACCCGTCGAATTGATAATTTTGAAATTAAAATGGTCCCCTTTGCCGTAAATGTTAGTACTTAGATGACTATTTTCGTCAAATTCGAGAGGTGAGCCCAAAAAATGTAGATCTTCTGGTTTCTATTGTTTCCTTTATCTCTGGCAGATATAATAATGGAATCCATTTAACATAAGATGTTTTATTGATGGAAAGAACATCATCAAATAATCTTTGAGTGGGATCTAGGGATCACTTACTTTTTCGAGTCCCCAAAGAATTTCAGTCTCTTCAAAATACAAAAAGAGGTCTGCAAGCAGAGGAGCACAATTAGTGCCCATTGTTATACCAACTTGCTGTTAATAGTGGAGCGGCGAAGAGGCAAATTTTCAAAATTTAAATTACTCGAAAGGCCCATGGACTTTTACTATTTTAAAAGTATAATGCTTGTTCTTTCAGAAAATGGCTGTCGTCGCTATCTGACATGGTCCAAACGCACTTTATTTAAGGGACAAAGGTGGTAGCCCTGAGAGCTGTATCTTTTGTTTGCATTGTTTGAATTGATTTATGAAAAACAATGTGCATTTATAACCAAATACAACATATTTTTTTAATTGGCGAACGCTTTCTGAAAAACGGCAGAAGGATACCGAAGAAACAAGGGAAGCGATGACCACAAAAATCGAAGTCTGAAGACATGGCAAAAACGGCAACAGAGCAAAATAAAGACAAAACAAGCATTTGAGACAGCTACAAAGCACGGAAACAAAAAGATAACATCTAGAACTAAGGCACCCATAGTGTAAACTCCCATGAAAACCGGGAGTGACATCAGGTGCTCCGGAAGGGTAAGCGTGAATGATACCTTTGATTTGTGATTTTACTGTAACAAGATGAAGAGTGGTATACAGTGTTCATAAATCAAATGTTTTCAGAGAATGAATTTGAGAAAATGACCGAGATTTAGATTTTCCAATAAATCCTTCGAAATATCCACATGTGATTTATTCACTTTAGGCCTGTCTTTGACCGAAGACAAAATTTTAGCAAGTAAAATAGATAATTCAGTATTTGAGCAAGATAGCCTGCCATTGGAAAGGATTTAATCTTCGTCAAATGAAACTCTTTGTATGTAGCATAACTGGTGTATTTTGATCAATACCTAGTTCTTTGATTAGGCAGTTGTAATAATGTGTTTTGCATATAAAAACGATGTTATTAGAAGTTTTCTCTTCAGGTACAGCAACATATTTGTCATGCTATGTAAATAGGCACTTGCTGGCTTCATGAAATTGGATAAAAGACTTAAGTCGATTTATAACATATCTGCATAGTTTGCCATGACGATCAAACGGATAGAATGGATCTTACCCAATCTGACCATGACTCACTTTCTGGTTCTTGGTAAGAGTTTCTGTTAGCCGACGCTCTGGGGTAATCTTCAACAGAGTCCATAACGACCTTGAAGTCGTCAATAAATACGCTGTGGATTTTCGGACCATTGGAGACCACCTTCCGTAGAAATTCATTTTCAGTGATTTCAAGATCTCCGGTAATGACAGGACCATAGGACTGTAAACAAAAGGAGATGCGGAACAGTTGCATGCCAAAGGTGATTTTTGAAAATTCTCAATGTATAGGTCTTTCAATGCCTTTTTGTAGTTAAAAATTCACCTGCTTATAGCCCTTGTTTTGCTGTAGGATTGTATGGGTTTAGATTGATTTTTTAAATAAGTGGGCATTTTAGAATTGACCTTTTCGCGATTTTTGAGAACAAATGTGGATTTATAACCTAAAACATCATTTTTTCTAAACGGCGAATGCTTTTTGAAAGACATCTTTGATTCGCGATTTTTTTTTAGTTTGTCATGAGGAAGAGTGGTATACAGTGTTCAAAAATGAAATGTTTTCAGAGAATTTATTTGAAAAAATGAACAGGATTAAGATTTTTCAATAAAAACTTCGAATCTTTAATTATTAACATGGGATTTATGTCACGTCAAGAATGCATAGTCTCACAGTATACTTGATGCCTGTCTTTGTCTGCAGACACAAATTTAGTTGAATAGACAGTTCAGTTGTTTGGCAATAAGAAGATCCTGCAATATATTTTTAATTATTTGGTTGTTTGTGAAATTGTGGTACCCGATACAGTTATCATGGTTATGGCAGGTCATGATTGATATTTTTAGTATGGGTATTCAAGGTGGACATGAATGACCTGCCATTGGAAAGGATTTCATCTTTGTCAAACGTTACTTCTTTATATGCAGCAGTACCTTGTCTATTCAATGCCTAGTTTTTCATTAGGCAATTGTTATAATGTTCTTTGCATAATAAAACAAAATACCGAAGTTATCATCGAAAAATGATGATATAAGAGGCATTCTTTTCAGGTAAAACAACATATTTTTTATGTAATAAAGAGAGGCACTTACTGATTTCATGATATTAAGATAGAGATTTAGCTAGATTGTTTACATATATGTGCAGTTTGTAAACACGATCGAATGATTAGAATGGGGCTTGCCCAATGTGACAAGGACTCAAATTCTTGTTTTTTGTCCGTCTTTCTATTAGCCAACGCTCTAGCGTAACATTCAACAGCGTCCATAACGATCTTGAAGTTAAAGTTCTAATAAATACGCTGTGAATTTTTGGATTTTCGGACCACCTTCCGTTGAAATTTATTTTAAATGATCTCAAGATCTCCAGTAATGACAGGACCATAGGGACTGTAAACAAAAGGAGAGGCGGAACAGTAACAAGTCAGAGGCGATTTCAGAAAATTCTCAATGTTGAGGTCCTGCAATACCTTTTTGTAGTTAAAATTCTACTGCTGATAGGCTTTTTATAGCGGTAGGATAGTATAGGTTCGGAGTGAAATGAGTGGGGATTTTAGAAGTCACCTTTCTCGCGATTCAGAATGTTGCTGATGTTAAAAGCATTTATCCCTTTGTTGGCAAATGGAATATGAATGTATTTCCTGTTTTCCTGAATAACGAAATTTACTGGTTTAATGCAACTTCGGTATATTTTTGTATTTCGTTGTGAAGAGGTTCGGTCTTAACAGGTTTGAATAGACGGAAGGACGCTTCGTCAGCAATGATACTTCTTAGTGTGTTCGCTGGAGTGAAAATATTAACGCATCCTCTCTCCAGTCCCAAATCTTGCAAGTTTTTTTTCAAAATGTGAACTCGGAGCGAAAACAGTGATGTGCGAACTTCAGGAACATCCAAAGACAAACTCAAACTGTTTAGCAGATCATTGAACAATTCCTTGATGTATACGTAGCTAACATGTGGCATGTTGGTTCGTTGACCAAATTTTTACCCTAAACTGAAACAAAAAGAAATAATATTAAGTCCATGCATTTTATAATCATGAGGTTCACAGTTTTCACTACAACAATTAAATATTATTTGGTTTCACGGCCTCCCAAATGTTTTTAACTAACATACCGTGAAGAAACATAAATTGTAGAAAATTAAAAATATGGAAAGACATTATGAACAAAAAGTACTGTCCTTACCAGAAGGAATGATTTTATTACTGTCATTCGCTGAAAACTACTGTCGATGTACTGTCAAAACCCTATACAATACTGTCCGGAACTGTGCCAACTGCCCGGGACAGTCATCAACAATATTACCCAAGTATTGTCATTAAATGTCCAGTACTGTAACGGTTACTCTCAGTTAATGACAGTCTTTACTACTACTGTCATGCACCACCACCGATTGCTACATTGCATGTCAGGTAATGACAGTATTTGGTATCACTGTCATGTACTGTCCTTGATTGGTATAGGTGTTGACAGTAAGACACAGTATTTGAAATAACTGTGTTGCACTGTGGTGGATTGGGACAGTACATCTGAGTTCAGTACAGTTATAGTTACCGTATATGTATATGTTAAATCAATTTATAAAAAAATATCCGAAATTTTCAAAATCAATCTGATTTCAAAGTAGAATTTGAATATTTTTTCTTTAGGGGGAAAATATATCTAGTTGGAATTGAAAATTTGTTATGTGTAAATTCAGTGTTATTTGAGATGAATTTCATTATTGATTTCATTGTCCTTATCAGTTTGAGAAAGCAAATATAATTTATTATAGATCGACGCTTTTAAGACAACCGAATGGTATTAAATTTTCCATTTTTTTTAATATGAAAAAATGTGTTCTATTTTTGATAAATAAACTAAACCTTGCAATATCTAGATTTTTGTAAATTTTGTTGAAACAAAGAACCATCTCCCTCATGCAAAGCTCTGTCCTTAACTGATTTTAGTTTTACATTTAGATCATGTTGGTTATTTGTTCTCTATCAGTTTTTGAACATCTTTGAGTTCATGGTCTTCCAAAGTTTAGATTTTATCTGCACTGAAGAGACATAAGTTGTCGAAATGCGCATATGCAGAAAATAAATTCACAGTAACTTCGGTATTTAGTTATTTATACTGATAAGCTTGTCTCTTACTACTGCTTGTATATTGTACTATTATACATAGTGTCTATGTCTTATTTTTGTATGTATGCGTTGTGTATTTTACGAAAGGATATGGAGTAAATGAACATGAGACCATCACACATATGTTAACTCCAAATGCATAATTTAATGAGCTGTATGGCCATTTTGGAAATTAATTCCTCATCAGCAGCACTAGAACACACACAAAGGAAATCTATATTTTCAAAAAATGTTTAAAATGCACAGAACCAAACGAAATCCGAATAATCAATAATATCAAATATCGCTTAGGACAAAACTACGATGGAGGAGGTAAATCCTTCTGTTTTAGAATTTACAAAAATTTAGATCAAAGTAATTGAAAGAAGTGAACACATGAGATATTATCTCATGTACAAGTACACCATATCTATGTATGTCTTTCTGAATACTTTTGTTACATATAATAGGGGACGACCAATTCATTTTCGGGGGGGGGGGGTTGGACGATTTAATCTTTGTGCCAATGAAAATAAATATTCTAATCCTACTTCTCTGATATCAAATAATTTAATTTTGGTTTGAATAATAAATTTTTTATCTGACAATAGATATATATTATTTGATGTGACATTTCGTTAAAATAAATAATTGTTTGAAGTTTTTATGAAAACACATGTGCAAATAAATTTTCTCAGCAGAATCACCTCAGATTTTGTTGAAAAACAAAATAAAGCAAAAACTGTTTTTTCTTTCAACTTACATAGTTGGCAATCTTTTTTTTATTTCCAGCCGCAAATTGCAATATGAGAATATAACGGTAATATGATAGTCACTTACAAAACTACATGATATTTACAAATTGGTTTAAAAAAAAATCTGGATCCTACGGAAGCATGCAGGGGACATGTGATTTTTTTTTCTCATCTCGTGGCCACGAGATACTATCTCGTTCCAACGACATACTAAGTCGTGGCCACCAAATAGCCATGTTGTTCCGGCGAGAAACTATCTCGTCCCCACGACATACTATCTCGTTCCCACGACTTACTAAGTCGTGGCCACGAGATAGCTAAGTCATGGCCACGAGATAGCTAAACCGTTCCCACGAGATACTAAGTTGTGGCCACGACATAGCTATGTCATGGACATGAGATATTAACTCGCCCCAACGACATACTATGTCGTGGACACGAGACACTATTTCGTTATAATGATATGGGATGGCTTTGAATATAAGCAAAGCTCGTTGTTTGAAGGTCTCATGGTGTATAGGTATCTTGTCCCCACGACTTAGTATGTCGTTGAACGAGTTAGTATGTCGTGGCCACGACTAAGTATGTCATGGGAACGAGATAGTATCTGGTGGCCAAGAAAAAGCTATCTCTTGGCCACGACTCAGTATGGCGAGGGAACGATATAATAACTCGTGGGAACAAGATAGCTATCTCGTGGCCACGACTTAGTATTTGGTGGGAACGAATTACTATTTCGTGGCCATGACATAGCTATCTCGTGGCCACGACTTAGTATGTCGTTGCCACGAGATAGAAAATAAAATGCCAATGTCCTCTCCATGCTTCCGTAGGATCCACATCCAGTTATTTAATTCAAAAGGAAATTATCAAAATTGCATTTATTTGATAATGCATACACCGTATAGCGGGTTGTTTTCGCAGGCTGCTAATTATGGCGTATTTTAGCGGTCCAGCTTAAATCGCCAAAATAGATTCCACTAAATTTTATTCGATAGTTTATATGTTCAAAAAAGGTTTATGTAATTTGTACATTTCTTTTTAATTATTACCTTTGGAAATTGATTAATATTTTTCATAACAGCTTGGATATCTCCATGTATTATGTCTAAAATTTGTATTCAGGCAAAGCTGTATAGTTGACAAATATTTAAATTACTGAAAATGCAGGTACTAATAAAAATTACATGTATTTTACTGAATAATTGATTAATGGCAATAAGAAATATTCAAAATCGAATAGCAATTTTTTTCTTTAATATTTCATGTTGATCAACACTTATTATAAACCGAAACTCACTTCTTTTTAGTAACAAGGGAATGTTTTATTATGTATTTTACGTAATCGCGAAAATAAAAACCGCCAAAATTTTTCGTATACATTTTCTCTTTAAAACCGCCAAATTTTACACCCGTCAAAATAACCCGTTATACGGTAAAGTCCATGTTTTGTTCATTTTTGTTTTAAGCATCCCACGAATATCGGGGGACGAAATTGTTAAAAATCATACTTCAGTTTTAGCATCCTTTGGCATAAGATCCGATGATGAAAACAATCACCCCCTTACATCTACTTGGTACCAAAAACTTCATAAGGATCCATATAAACAAAGATTTATTGCAGGTCGTCCAGATGCACCACTTAACCTCTTTCATGGCTCCTCACTACTTTGTAGACCACAGCCAAAGATGGCCTGAAAAATTACTGTGATAAAGCCTACTCTATGAGAGGAGTGAGAGGAGTGAATCAAATGTGGAATCTTAAAAATTCGAAAGATCTCCTTGAACAGTTATCCTTAACCAGTCTTACTAATTGCAATAGCATTCAAATTTTTGAATTTTTTACTCTTTATACCAGATACACCTTTTCAGTAGTAAGGAAAGACAAAACATATTTTGTTAAGAACCACACCGAAGTACACTGAGACTGACGTAAACAAAATGTTATAATTTTTATTCCACATTAATTTTGTCGAACTCGGAGGTCAGGTTTTTCAACAGACAATATGGTTTCCTATGGGAACTAATTGTGCGCTCCTCCTAACTGACTTTTTCCTTTACTCTTATGAGGCCAACTTTTTACAAGGGCTTACAAAAAAACAAGAACATTTTAGCCAAGTCCTTTAACTTCAGCTTCCGCTACAGAGATGATGTATTTTCTCAAAATAATCCAAAATTTAAGGAATATTTACACATGTTTTGAACATGTTTTTAAACGTGTTTCGGTTAATGGACTTCCGGATGTTTTGGATTGATCTGCACTGATGAGAAATAAGTTGTCGAAATGCACATATACAGAAAATAAATTAACAATAACTTCGGTATTTTGTTATTTGTATCAGATCAGAAAGGATGGGTTCGGCAAATTTCTTGCAAAATTTTATACATATCAATAAAAATGATAAAACAAAATAGATTTTAATCAAAATAAGGGTAAATATATGTTCTATTGATTCTTTAAATGGTGCTCTCATGGAGGTCCGCGCAATGACTCGTTCTATTCATAATTACGAATTGTATATTTTAAGGTGTCTACGTTGCATTCGACAGGATAGATTCTTTTTAAAAACCTAAAGAACGTGGCGTTATTATGTAAAAAACTGGTTATTATGTACAAAATTACTAAGATTGATTCACAAAATTTTTACTTTATTGTCGTCTTCCTGTGAAGGTCAACTGTCCAAATGCAAAGAAATGAACACACATAATCAAAGAAGTTAGAAATACGCAT
>MJUU01070718.1:0-49101 GCA_002080025.1 Modiolus philippinarum
TACTGGGTTATATAGAAAACTGAATTTTTAATTATCAGATGGTTCATGTATGGGCTGTTCTTCTGGTTCAAAAACAATCGTGTTTGTGGTTGTCAAGTATACAAATGTATGTAGCCGAATGACTGAGAACCTACATTTTTCCTCAAAGGTTTACGGTTAATAATGACATTGAAGTTTCATGAACGCCCATTTTCCTAAAAACATTGATTTTCTTTAGTTTAGAAGCGTTCTTGTTCATTTTTTGTTTATTTGTTATGTCTTTGTCATACTGTCTCAAATTCGTGTTGGATGTGAATTGTCGTGATTTCGGATCCCCCCTTCTGTTCTTGCTTCGGTATTCGTTTGTCGATGTATTTTAGCTTTCCAAGGGTATTTCCTGGAAATAAAATCTATTGTCGTACAACCTGATCTGTATAAAGTGTCAATATGTATTATAAACTGTGCTGTTGGCCAGTGTCAGTCGTTGGTCAGTCATCCTCAAACTTAACAACCGGAAGCTGGTAAAAATTAATGTTTACTTCCGGTATGGGACAAACTAATGATTGGTCACGTGCGCTATTTGAAAAAGGGGGAGTAGGCCATGCGTTATTTGTTCAAACAGTTAATAACATAGCAAAAAGACTTTCGAATCATTAATATGCGTTTTAAAATTATTTGTATTTAATTAGGTTCATAAAAATAGCAATGAAATAGTGATATTTCCTCTCAGCAAGGACGTGTGGCGTCCGGCCCTATGGTGATAGAAATGAATTACTTCGTTTTCCAAATTGATATTAAAATTTAACAAAGAAGTAAAATGAAACTAAAATAAAAAAAAAGTTATTTGTAATTACTTACATGATATATTAAAAGCTATTTCTTCTTCACAATTGTGTTCTCTTTGTTCAAAACCACGCTATCAATGATGCAGGCTGTGGGGCGATGATGCTTATCAGCGAAATCTGATATGGCATTTCCTCCCTTCAAGTTGTAAAGTTGACCTATTTATTTCAAGCTATGTACACAGATCCACTGACAGTTTGAAGTAATGTGTATATGTTCATATTTCAAATAATTTTCATCATGATAGAGAAATGATTGATAAAATACACGACGTGCACGTAATATTGTAACTGGGAATATACCCCTGATTATGCATGATGCAAACAAGTATGTTTTTAACCCCCCCCCCCCCCCCCCCATTTCAGTCATGTATCAGGAATCTGCCGCCCTTGTAGTCAAATGTAATATAATTGACACAATTTGTATCTGAAACATCGAAAATACAACCTGTTTTTGTCTATTTTGATATAAATTTTTAAATTGATGATGGCCCGAATGAGGCCCGCGTGGGTCATTTAAACAGCTGCATTCAGAGCATCGGGCCGCTGGTGGACAGGATGTAAGAAGCCAACAAACGGCAGACTATTGATGGCCCACCATCGGCCCGTAGTTGCCACGCCGATGCCACAGCATAGCCGACACTGCCTACACTATGCCGATGGTTGCCCGATACATCTTTGCTATCTGGGTGGTTAACTTTCTGGTTAATACATGAATGATGTGTTCAAGATGAAGAACAATAATAAATGCGTTGTTCCACTGCTTTATTTTTCCTGATTTCATTGCGATTTTGTCTTATGTACAAATGTACAGTTGCTGCAGACTCCTTTATTTTACTCTTGACTGGACCTAATATTTGACGTCTAAGATACTAAAATACTATAGATCCAGTAGTGGTCGAAGTTAGCAATATTTAGATGCATTTTTAAAGCATCATACAATTTTTTTCGTTCCCAAGCCGACTGGTAGTTTAACGTTTGGTTGGATTCACTGTGCAGGGTCCAGACAAAGACCTTTTTCTCACGGACAAATGATTTATTCAATCTTTATTACTTAATTACCCGTTTCAAGGAACTCACAACCTCAACCTTCACTTCAAGTTTTGTAGGTGTAAACCTCGCCAGATTAAACAATTAAGAGTTTACGCTCCAGTGAACTTGCGTGGGAAAATATTACAAATAATAAGCGCTACCGTAGATAGGTCTCATTCTGTATGCTGCTGTCAAATATATAACTGGTTTCATGTTTGTTGTAGGTACTACTGTTTATTAGCTCAATCTGAACTGGTATATATAACAATAAAAGAAAATATTCGGAAAGCTTACAAATTTTCTCCGGAATCATAACAAAATGGTCCAATTACATACTGATATTAGTCCGCAAATAGAAATAGTTCGTAAAATGTGACATTCAAATTTATATAGAAATATGAACTACAGATGAACACTCACCAAAAGATTGACGTCCAAGCATGTATTTAGCGAACTTCAAAATATGAAAATCAAATATTTGGCAGGAACGAATTTAGCATCGTAATAGATACACTCAAGCGCCCCTTGCGCTTGAGTAATAAACTCTCAGATGTTAGTCGCGATAGCCACGTGGTTAAGGGGTCCGCACAGAGAGACTGCGGTCGTAGGTTCGAATCCCATACGGGGCATTGACAAAAATGCCAAAGTTACATATTAAATATCATCTCCTCGACTGGAACCGAAATGAAATAAAATAAAATACGACACGTAATATTTTTGTGAATGACCCAAGCTGCAGTAATGTTTTTTATATGTAAAAGTCAATAAATCAATGAAATATTCCAAAAAAAAATCTAAAATTTGATGTCATGTTTTTCAGTCCGAAAATCCTCAAAACTTGGCCAAGTGTAGTAAGCATCAGAGATTCTTTACAGTAAAAGAATGCAAGTCGGGTAGGAAAAAATATATAATCCTCTGAGGGGCCCGACGAACCTGGACATCTTACTGAAAACTCTGGATAAGCATAATTAACTTATACAAGCCCTTAAAAATTAATCATATATTCGTCTAAGGTAAGGGGCAAACAGAGCGCCAGAAGCGAGAAATGATCAACGGATACACCATTACTCTGCGGAACTTGCATGCTAATGTAAGATTGACAATCAAGGCTAAAACATCCCAAACTTCCCTGATTGGAATAAACAATCATGTGAATTTAGATACTACATATAGCTATTTCAATAACTTATGTCTCATCAGTGCAGTTCAGATGAAGACCTTTGGAAAATAATGATAGGGATTTAACGTGTTATCTCATCAATAGATCCCGCCGTGCGCGGTCCCGGCTTATGAATAGGCCCGCAGCATCCTCTGAGCTTGGAGTATGAGTCTTCCTAAAATAGGACCCCGAGGGAATCCCGGGATATAGAAATAGGACCTAGTATCTCCGGCTTGCGAGGTGTGACCCCTCCTAAACAGAGGCTGACCCCGAAGGTCCCGGGATATAGAAATAGGACCCGTTCCGTGGTTGTGCGGGATTAATAAATACATAACCCATCTTTCGCATGAGCTGTAAACTCAGGTCCACGTGTTAGAAGAAATGCCACGCTTCCTGCACGTTAAAGAACCCTTGTAGCAAGCTCTTTTTGGGGTGGTCCGTAGGTGATCGGCTACAAGGCTAAATTCCCCGCCCTTGACGATTTCACCCTACTTTTCCAGTGGCAGTCAGAATTTCCCGTCCCATGGCCCTTTCCATACCCCAAAGTGATTATTTGTTACCAAACTTGTTCTCGTCTTGATATAGCTGAAATATTGCTGAGTAGACGTTAAACAATATTCAATCAATCATCAATAGATCAGATGAAAATAACAACCGTTCACATATACAATCACAATCAATTCAGGTAAAATCGGTTTGTCGCACCTTGTACCACACCAGTTAGGCAGACTGAACAAACGACCATAGCTATAAGTACATAAAAATGACTCTTAGATGTAAGTCGCGGTAGCCCCGTGTTAAGGGGTCCGCACAGAGAGACTGAGGTCGTAGGTTCGAATCCCATATGGGGCATTGACAAACATGCCAAAGTTACATACTAAATATCCTCGACTCGAACCGAAATGAAATAAAATAAAATACGACACGTAATATTTTTGTGAATGACCCAAGCTGCAGTTATGTATTTTAGATGCAAAAGTCAATAAATTAATGAAATATCAATATTTGTCAATCCGAAAAAAGCAATAATTAGATGTCATGTTTTTCAGTCCGAAAATCCTCAAAACTTGGCCAAGTGTAGTAAGCACCAGAGATTCTTTACAGTAAAAGAATGCAAGTCGGGTAGGAAAAAAATATATAACAATCGTCTGAGGGGCCTGACGGACCTGGACATCTTACTGAAAACTCTGGACAAGCATAATTTGCTTATTCAAGCACTTAAAAATTAATTATATATTCGTCTAAGGTAAGGGGCAAACAGAGCGCCAGAAGTGAGAAATGATTAACGGATACACCATTCCTCTGCGGAACTTGTATGCTAATGTAAGATTGACAATCAAAGCTAAAACATCGTAAACTTCCCTGATTGGAATAAACAATCATTTGAATTTAGATACTGCATATAGCTATTTCAACAACTTGTGTCTCATCAAAACCTTTGGAAAATAATGATAGGCATTTAACGTGTTATTTCATCAATATATCAGGTGAAAATGACAACCGTTCACCTATACAATCACAATCAATCCAGGTTAAATCAGTTTGTCGCACCTTGTTCCACACCAGTTAGGCAGACCGAACAAACGACCCTAGCTTTAAGTACATAAAAAAAACTCTCAGATGTTAGTCGCGGTAGCCCCGTGGTTAAGGGGTCCGCACAGAAAGACTTGGGTCGTAGGTTCGAATCCCATACATTGCATTGACAAAAATGACAAAGTTACATACTAGATATCCTCTCCTCGACTCGACTCGAACCGAAATAAAATAAAATACGACACGTAATATTTTTGTGAATGACCCAAGCTGGAGTAATATATTTTAGATGTATAAGTCAATAAATCAATGAAATATCAATGTTTGTCAATCCCAAAAAAAGCTAAAATTTGATGTCATGTTTTTCAGTCCGAAAATCCTGAAAACTTGGCCAAGTGTAGTAGGCATCAGAGATTCTTTTAAGTAAAAGAATGCAAGTCGGGTAGGAAAAAATATATAATAATCGTCTGAGGGGCCCGACGAACCTGGACATCTTACTGAAAACTCTGGATAAGCATAATTTGCTTATACAAACCCTTAAAAAGTAATTATATATTCGTCTAAGGTCTTTGTGTGTCATCCAAAAGATGGGCAGGATGAGTTGACGTTTTTTTGTCAATCGATAATTTTCAAAACTCATTTCGAATATGTATAATATGTTTCTATATAAAAATTGAGCCATATATAATTTTTAAAAGGTCAGATTTTCAATATACAGTTTAAACTCGATCTTTACAAATGGCGAAAAGAATTAAGGTTTTTGAAAATGTTACTTCATGATATCATTCAAACTGAACTTTTTATGTTGCAATTAAGACTTGTAATTAATTTTAGCATATACAAGGGTTGAAATGATAGATTTTTAGTCTCTGGTTTTAACTCAGTGTTCAGAAATGACAAAAACAGTGCTGTTTTTTTTTGTTGAAAATTTTACTTTAACATGACTTTCATATGTAGCGATGTACTAAAAATGATAACAGGAAACATCTACAATGGCTAACAAGATGTGTTTGTGAAACACTACATATGCCCTCAGATTCTACAGTAGAATATATAAAAATACCCAATTTTTCCCCTTTTTGACCTCTGTGACCTTGACCTTTGATCTATTATTTTGCATTTCTATGTTCATATTGACAAGAACTATACACTTGCCAAGTATTAAAAGTCTATCTTACATAGTTCAAAAGTTGTATTTTATCATAAAAACACCCAATTTAACCCCTGTATTCTGAAACAGATGAAGCCCCTTTGGGCCTCTTGTTTATTGAAATGGTTTAAATGTTAAAAGTATCTGTTTAAACATGCTATAAAAAACGTACAGAAAAATACTGCATCAAGATCCAACAAAGAATTTAAATTCATTTTTTTTTCGTTTGTCCCCTTTAGGCCTCTTGTTTCTCAAAAACGGTAAATGCTGCCTCATATCTGTTGGCATATTACAGATGCGCAATTTTATTAGCAATAACATGAAACAATAGGATAAATAATAAGGATTCTACAGTCAAATATGTGAAAACAGCCAATTTCACCCCTTTTTAACCTCTGTGACCTTGACCTTTGACCTGACCTAATTTTTTTGCATATTTATGTTCCTCTTGACCAGACCTATACACCTGCCAAGTATGAGAAGTCTACCTTATATAGTTCAAAAGTTATAGCCAAGGTTAAAGTTTCGGAAGCACAGACAAACAGATAGACAGGACTAAAACAATTTGCCCGCCGAGCATCGATCTGGGGGCATAAAAATTACGATTACATGCTACAATATGCCAGGGAACTACACAGAAAAAAAAACACAGATAAGACAAAAGACAAACATAAACAACGAAAGAAACTCGGGACAGTCGAACTTTTTATCGGCACTAGCAAAAACCAGTACTAGGGTTCAACCGGTTAATGGGTATCCAAACCCCTCCTTTATTTATCCTGTTTTCCTACAAACATACGAATAAAATCCAATATAGGTAGACTACTAACTCCATGACCAATATTCTTTGAAATTTGTTCCTTCAAATATCATTTCAACAGATTTTTATATTCGCGATATATTTCAGCATATTTAATGGTTGAAAAGTTAGATTTTTAGTCTGTGGATTAAACTTACTCTTTAAAAATGACCGAAACAATTCAGTTTTTCTTAAAGGAGAAGGGCCACGAATGGGGTATATTGGCCCTGTAAAAACCAAATTTTTATCTTTACCATAGGTTAGATGCTTGCACTCTAAAATTATTGCCATACCTTCAAATTAATCAGGCAATAGAAATTATTTATTTTGATGACGTAATCAATGACGTATAACGCTTGGAAACATGAAGGATTTCGAGAAATTGTTCAAAATCTTTAGTTTTCCATCCCTTTTTCGCAAAAATTCAAGTTGGCCGAATAGCTCAACCAAAATAAGATAGCTAAAATCTGAATTCCCATTTAAGTATGAATGTTTTGCTGCAAATTTTATTTTGGTTGGGAATGCGGCCACTCCGAAAATTTAACATTAGTAAATACATGCGTACATGTATCATAGTTGGTCCGGTTATAGAGCCGCCTCCGTGGTGATTCATATTAAACGACAAATAGAAAAAAAAATCGTAAATTTAATTGCGGTTGACACGTTGAATAAAATAAATGGTATTGATAATAAAATTTGTTAGATTTTTTTCCCGAATTTGTTGTTCGCGCATGTTTAGAATTGCGTTTCACAATGTTAGACTTACAGTATGACTGGCAGAGATCTTATTGGAATCATTCTAACTGAAGATTTAGATGGAGATCACTGAGGATGGCTGAAATTACAAACAAGAAATGAAACGGATCTAATTGTCTTTTCCACGTAAGTATCTATATGTAGGGGATATAACTATTTGGGAAGGAGAACTGGAAACGGGAGGGGTTGGTCAACGTTGGCATTGCATCTGGTAGACTGTATGCTAGGTCAAACGTTGTTTGAAATAGTTAAATGTAGGTTATATTATAATAATTAAGCCGAAGCGTTTGTATGAAATCATAGAAATAAGCCCATTAAAATTTTTTTCTCAGCTTGAATAAAGCCTATAGGTTTGCCGCAGACTCTATGTTCTTTGATTCGTCCAAACATGAAAGAAATGGATCAAAAGGACGTTTGATATTTTAAGAATCAAGTCCGAGTATTTCTAAATCAAATATATTGCAAAACAGTCATAAATCTATTGCGGAGCAGACGTCACTGCAAATAAAATATGAATGAACTTTATATAGCTCTTATTTCACAATTATTAAGAACCGGTTGCCGTAGCCCAATTGATAGCGTGTCGGAGTGTAATTCAATTACTAAAGTAAGGCGGGATCGAATCCCGGTAAGGAATTCTGTTTTTTAATGATTTTCTTTATCATTACTTTACAGTAGACGAATAAGGAGCTCTCTATATATATATATATATATATATATATATATATAACAACACAAAAATGCAAAATCAGAAAAAGAAAAAAAAAGTGAAGTCGATGGCCAACGGCAACGTTGTCTTTGCTTGGTGATATGCTAGTCCAACGATGTTTAACTGTAGACCGAAATATAAAAAATAGAAAATAAAAAGTCAGAAACATAGGATGAAAAAAGTAGCTTTGTACACAACAAATAGTTTAACTGTAGTTAGTTAAAGCCTCTTGGTTTGCCGCAGACTCTATGTTCTTTGATATGTCAAAAAAGAAAAAAAAAGAAAAATGGATCAAAAGTACGTTTGATAATTTTAAAAATCATGTTTGAGTATATCTAAATCAAATATATTGCAAAACAGTTATATATCTATTGCGGAGCAGAGGTCACGTCAAATAAAAATATGAATGAACTTTACATTTGTTGCAATACATTTAAATCGTTTTTCAGTGACGACAAACATGACAAATATACCAACTGGACTTGTCAGGATATGATTAAAGCATTGCATTTTCTTCTTGATAATATTTTTGTTCGTTTCGGTGATACAGTCTATCGGCAAAAAATAGGTATTCCTATGGGTACCAACTGTGCCCCTCTCATAGCAGATTTATTTCTTTATTGCTACGAGTCANAAGGCATTTTTTTTTTTATTTTTATTTTTTTTTTTATAATTTTCTTTATCATTACTTTACAGTAGACGAACAACAAGGAGCTATTTATATATATATAAAACAACACAAAAATGCAAAATCAGAAAAAAGTGAAGTCGATGGCCAACGGCATCGTTGTCATTGCTTGGTGGTATGCTAGTCCAACGATGTTGAACTGTAAACCGAAATATGAAAATTAGAAAATAAAAAGTCAGATCGGTAAAAGATAAACATAGGATGAAAAAAGTAGTTTTGTAAACGACAGATAATTCGCTCAGTCGAGTTTAACTGTATAGTTAGTTAAAGCCTCTTGGCCGGTTTGCCGCAGAATCTATGTTCTTTGATATGTCAAAAAAAAAAAAAACAAACAAACAAACAAACAAATGGGTCAAAAGGACGTTTGATAATTTTATGAATCAAGTTTGAGCATTTTTAAATCAAATATATTGCAAAACATTCATAGATGAAGTCACGTCAAATAAAAATATGAATGAACTTTATATAGCTCTAATTTCGCGCATAATATTCACCTGATGCCGTAGCCCAATTGATAGCGTGTCGGACTGCAGATCAAATACATAAGTAAGGCGGAATCGAATCCCGGATAGACATTCTGGTTTTTTCTTCTTTTTTTATACATAAATTAACAGTAGACGAACAAGGAGCTATTTATATATAAAGAATAGTACAAAAAAGCAACAACAAAAAATGCAAAACAGCGAAATAGAAGAGCAAAGGCGACGTTGTCATTGCTGAACGATGCTAGTCCAACGATGTTTTACTCTATAGTTACATGTAGTTTTATTTTGATACCTAAACCGAACCGTTGTGATACTACATTAATAAAGGCTATTCAAACTTCTTTTCAACTAAGTCGCAATTTTTTTTTTATTTCTAATAGTCAGGGTTTTACAAAAACCCAACGTGACCACATCACCTGACCAGGGTGTTGCTGGGAATTTGAATAAATATACATATATAAAAATAAATATGACTATTATATTTTTATGATGATATACTTGAAAACAAACTATAATATTATTTGGAATCAACTCTTATGAAAAAAAAGGAAATGGGGTAAATGTCAAGGAGACAACATCCCATATCCAGGTTTAAACGACCCAAAACAAAGCATCTAAGGTCACCGTACGGTCTTCAACACAGTGAGGAACCTCACACTTATACACTNTCTGACTTCAACGAGCGAAATCTTTGTCTCACTGAAAAACTTCTGCATCAAGGGTTTAGATATCATAAATTGATAAAAACATTCTCTAAATTTTATTATAGATACATTGACTTATTAAGAAAATTTGGTTCTACATGCAGGGCTCTTATACATCAGGACATTTCACATCCAAACTTCTATGGCAATATCATTTACAAAGCGCGTAAATTCAAAAATTGTCCTTCAAAACTTATTAATCCGTTGAACAAACTTATTCATAAAGGATATAAATACAGCATTGTTGTTAAATCGTTACTTCTGGTTTTTGTTGGCAAAAATATTGATCATCCCCTAAATGCTTTACACCATAACTATATTTAAACAATTTTTCATATTGGCAGTATTTGGCATTGCACAATATCATGTTCTTCTTTCATAACTGATGACGTTGTTATACCAAATCTATTTAGAAATATTTCAATTGAAGTTTCATATGTAAGAAGGCTTGATATCATAGTCAACGGAAATTATATCCTTAGCTATAAAAAAGAAAATGCACATGTGATCGACGATACTGACAGTGAGGACAGCGTTATAGAGGAATAGTTCAAACCTGGTGGAACCCTATAGTAATCAATCTGTCCGTCCGAAACAATCGTGTCCGGCTATAATTTTTATTTATCTTTTGAGATAGGCCTTTAATATTTGACATGTGGATAGATTACCTCAAGGTAGCGTGTCGCGTACCTGGGTTGGTGACCCTTGACCTTTGACCTCAGGGTCATATTCATGATTTTTCAATGACATAGACGTGTCCGGGCTATAACTTTTTTATTCTGTGAGATAGGCTTTTGAGATTTGGCATGTTGATAGATCGCTTAAGGTCGACGTGTTGCGTACCTTGGGTATTGACCCTTGACCTTTGACCTCAGGGTCACATTCATGCTTTTTAGCTCACCTGGCCTAAAAGGCCATGTGAGCTTTTGCCATCACTGCGTCGGTCGTCCGTCCGTCCGTCAACAATTTCAAAAATCTTCTCCTCTGAAACTGCTGAGCCAATTGCAACCAAACTTGGCCTGAAACATCACCAGGGTATGCAGTTTCAAAATTGTGTTCGATTAGTCCGAAAACCAAACAACATGGCTGCTGTTACTAAAAATAGAACATAGGGGTAAATTGCTGTTTTTTGCAAATAACTCAAAAACCGTTGCAGATATCAAAAATCTGACATGTGGTAAAAGTGAACAGCATAGCAAGATCTACCTGCCCTGCAATTTTGAAGAAAATCCGAAAACCCGTCTTGGAGGTATTGCCCTTTTTCCGTAAAATTTTCAATTGCAAAAAGGTTCAGCATATTATGATCTACATAACCTGAAATTTTGAAGAAAATCAAAAAACCGTTGTAGGAGTTATTGCCCTTTTTTTCACGGAATTTTCAAAATTTCATATTTTTTGCCTTTTATTTCCAAAACTAGAAAATGAAGGTTAAGTGTAAATTGATGAAATGTTTGCCATGCTGTGTGGATTTCAAAACTTGTGTTCAAAATTATTTGTTGACCACCAATGTTTGCCATGCTGTGTGGATTTCAAAACTTGTGTTCAAAATTATTTGTTGACCACCATTTTCAAATGGTCGCCAAAAAAAGGCGGGAAAATACAACATTGTTCGATTTCAGTGAAATTTGATTTCCAAATAGGAATTGATGTTGCAACTTCAAAACCGACGTTAAATATATTGTTCATCGACCGCCATATAGATATTGGTGTAGCGACATCAAAACCAGTGTTGAAAAGTGTAAGTTGACTGCCATTTTCAAAATGGCCGCCAAAAAAGGCGGGAAAATTCAACATTGTCCGATTTCAATGAAATAGGAATTGATGTTGCAACTTCAAAACCGACGTTAAATATTGTTCATCGACCGCCATTTTCAAAATGGCCACCAAAAAAGGCGGGAAAATTCAACATTGTCCGATTTCAATTAAAGTTGGTTTCCAAATAGATATTGATGTTGCAACTTCAAAACCGTTGTTTAAAAGTGTTTGTTTTCTGCCATTTTCAAAATGGCCGCCAAAAAAGGCGGGAAAATTCAACATTGTCCGATTTCAATGAAACTTGGTTTCCAAATAGTTATTTGTGCCGTGCGCGGTCCCGGCTGAAGAATAGGCCCGCAGCATCCTCTGAGCTTGGAGTATGAGCCATCCTAACAGAGGACCCCGAGGGAACCCCGGGATATAGAAATAGGACCCAGTATCTCCGGCTTGCGGGGTGTGACCCCTCCTAAACGGAGGCTGACCCCGAGGGTCCCGGGATATAGAAATTGGACCCATTCCATGGTTGTGCGGGATTAATAAATACACAACCCATCTTTCGCATGGGATGTAAACTCAGGTCCACGTGTTGGAAGAAATGCCACGCTTCCTGCACGTTAAAGAACCCTTGTAGCAAGCTCTTTTCGGTGTGGTCCGTAGGTGATCGGCTACAAGGCTAAATTTCCCGCCCTTGACGATTTCACCCTACTTTTCCAGTGGCAGTCAGAATTTCCCGTCCCATGGCCATTTCCATACCCCAAAGTGATTATTTATCAACAAACTTGTTCTCGTCTTGATATAGCTGAAATATTGCTGAGTAGACGTTAAACAATATTCAATCAATCAATCAATCAATCCAAATAGTTATTGATGTTGCAACTTCAAAACTGATGTTAAAATTTGTTTGCTTACAGCCATTTTCAGAATGTCTTCTGAAAAAGGCAGGAAAATTCAACATTGTCCGATTTCAAGGAATTGGTTTCCAAGTGGATATTGATGTTGCGACTTCAAAACCGGTGTTGAAAATTGTTCGTTGATCGCAATAAAAGGTGGGACTGAAGTTCATTTGTATAACTTACAATGTTAGCTTGACTGTGGAAACTGAAAGCCAGGTGAGCGATACAGGCTCTTGGGAGCCTCTGGTTAAATGACAAAGTCGTGTCCGGGCTATAACTTTTTTCTCCATTGAGATAGTCTTTTGATATTTGGCAGGTATATAGATCGCCTCAAGGCAACATGTCGCGTAACTTGGTTGGTGACCCTTGACCTTTGACATCAGGGTCATATTCATGCTTTTTAATGACAAAGTCGTGTCCGGTCTATGACTTTTTCTCCTTTGAGATAGGCTTTTGATATTTGGCATGTGAATAGATAACCTCAAGGCGACGTGTCACGTACCTTGGTTGGTGACCCTTGACCTGTGACCTCAGGGTCACATTTATGTTTTTTCAATAACAAATTCATGTCTGGACTTTCACTTTTTTCCCTTTTGAGATGGCTTTTGATATTTGGCATTTTGAAAGATCACCTCATTGCGAGTTGTCGTTTACCATGGTTGGTGACCCTTGACCTTGACCTTTCATCTGAGGGTCAAATTCTTACTTTTTCAATGACAAAGCTGTTTCCAAACTAGAACTTTTTTTCATTTGAGGTAGTCTTTTGATATTTGGCATGTGGATAGTTTTTTTCAAGGTTACATAGCATGTACCATAATTGGTTGCCCTTGATCTTTGACCTCTAGGTCAAACTTGGAGCGGGCGCACAGAGATACCATCTCACTGATGTCTGGTTTGTTACAATTAGTCTCTATACTATGATCTTTTAGTTTACATGTTGTTTAAATTCTTGATTGTTTTTCTTGATATATGTTCCACTGTTTTGGAATTTGGATGGATTTATTCCAAGATATCATATGGGCAGGCATGGTTTACAATTTATTGCAACATGCTTAAGGATTTATAATGATGGAACAGCTATGGAGTGCTGACGATTTCAATACATGATATATGGACCAGTTCAGATAATATTGAACGGAAACTAAGTCGACGGTCGATATATATACTTGATTAGGCCCATATATTATGACTGATCTTTACATATGGATTAGGCGGGAAAAGTTCAATTCGTCAATATTTTGATTTGATTTTGTTGTTCTTGTTTGTGTTGCAGCACTTTTATAAATTCAAAAACAACGGCAGTAGAATACGGAAGGAACAAAGCACAAGATTGCACAAATCAAAGTCCAGAGACAACGCAAAAGCAAGAACACCAAAAGACGGAAGACCAAAGACACCACATGCTCCAAAAAACACACGAACATTACATACACAACACAAAAAACTAAAGCACTAACAGTGTGAACTCTCAATAAACAAGAGTGACATCAAAGTAATTATTCATTTGCTTTTAGACAAAAAGATCAAAAAGACGAGACGTTGCATTTATATATGTGTGTAATTCATTTCAAAACATAGATCCAATAGTTTAAAAATCGTCCATTATACTTGAAATAGTAACATGGCGTCAATATACTTATTAAAACCGCATATTTAGTTTTTTGAGTTTCATTTTTCACAATTGACCCAGTCCTGTTGCTAACTGAATTTTACTGTTATTACGATTGTTTTTTGATTTATCACATTAGTATTATGGGAAGATTATGGCAGCATCTTAAACGACTTTTTGTAATTTCTCACATGTTATATTTTTAGAAAAATTGCAATGTAAACCTTGGACTGTATAACTTTATTAGTCCAAGTGAAAAATAAAACTAAATACACATGTACATTTTTCTACATGTTTCCTTTCAATTCCACCAATAAACAATAAATAATTTGCCGAAACACTGAAAGGGTTTGATCAGCTACACTTTATGTATATGTGCATTTTACAACCAACTCCATGAATGTCACATGGTTGTTTATATGTTGACTTTAAATCCTTTTGTGGGGTAAGGGATGACAGTGTTTGTAATATTTCTTTGCCGGGTATTTTTATGTTTGATTATGATTCCACGGACTACGACCAAAGGATACATTGATGAAGCAATGTTCAAACCTAGCTAATGAATGTCATCTAATAAGAAACCTCGGTTAGTTATCTCCCTGTACCAAGTTAGTTTATTTAAATATTAAAAAGGTTATTTACGTGTATATGCTTATCGATCAAGGTTTTTCATTGTTTGGGGCGGACCTGAACTTACTATGACTATGGGTATTTCATAGTAAGTTCAGGTCCGCCCATTTTTTACTTATTGTTGAAAGCCTCGTGGGGACTTCTAGACGGAGAACAACAGAAAAACATTGTTCCATTTGATTATCTTTCTAATGTATTTGTAGGGATTTTTGTCTCCGTTGTTTTTGAAACAGTACGTCAGCTCAATGACATTTATGTTTGAAATAGACTTTGAATTACTGTGTAATTTGTATGATTTCTGACACTGCTTTTTTATTCGGCCTTCCTCCATGATTTTGGAAATGCTTTAAGAACTCTTTGGCGCTTTCAAAACAAAAAAAAATATCTTTGACAAAACATTGTCCGATGTTATTGTCATAGGTAATTAAATATTGTTAATATTCTAAAATGCATTGTATTCATTGTTTTTATTTTGCTAGGCCTTAATATATTGTAATTTGTTTGTCCTCGTTCTGTAACTTGTTTACAATAAACAGTGGTCAAGGTATTACACCTGTGAACGCGAAGAAATTTCTGGAGCTTTGACTTATATATTTATCACATTAGAAATCTCTGGAACAATTACTAACATAATCATATTAGTCATGTTATATCAAATGATAGGGAATGTTCCAGTAATTTCTTGTGAAAGATTTTTCAAGATATATTGTATGTAAAAATATAAGGTAGCAGAAAAAATGTTTACGATAGGCAGTCAATTTAATTGGTTATACAGGATAATTATGCACATATTTTGTATCGGAAATCGAGACCAGTAATTGTTTATTTGTTTATCTATATTATTAATCATTTAGTGAGATGTAGGGAATATTCATGTGGACATTTAATGGTGGAGTTCATTATTAATTTGGATATTCATGAGTGAACGTGTTGGCACTGTGATTGAAAAAGTTGTTTTTTAGCATAAGAGTAGTATATGAGAGGATGTGGATAACCGGATGAGACGTCATCGGAAGCAGCGTACACTGGAAGTGACGTCATTGGAAGAAACGTACACTGGAAGTGACGTCATTGGAAGAAACGTGACCGGAAGCGGGAGTCAGTTGACCGAAGATGAAGTGTTTCGACTAGGGAAATACTTGACTTCCGGTCAAAGTGGCGTCATACAGGAGGTAAACGCCCCCTTCCGGTCGCGGATGAGCACTCCAATACCTTCCCTCAAAATCCTTGTGGGGTCACGTGTTGATGTATGATGTCATTTCCAGTCAAAACGGGCAAATAGGGTTTTAATAAGGGCTACTTCCGGTTGCCCATCCGCAAACTTACCAATTCTGCTTCTAGTCCCTTCATTTCCGCTTCCGGTCAATTGACTTCCGCTGACATCAATTCCGGTGTTCGTCACTTCTGATGACGTTACTTCCAGGGATCCACCTTGACAAATGATGAGTGAAAACCTATATACTTCACACAAGATTGTCCGTTGCTATGGTAACGTTATGACAATTGTCAAGATATCAACTTCTGAACTTGGTATTAATTTTTGTAAGACGTTTTATACATTGTTAGTCAATCAGCATGCATGTTATGGAAAATATTAGTTACAATATATCATCAATATAGACTATTTTATACCGATTTAGGAAATTAAACTGCAGTTACTATGGTAACGAGAGAACCAATGAAATAACAATTTGTCATTTATGTTGTAAGTAGTTCAAATACATAATATATGTTAATATTCTGGATTTCTGGAATTCTTGAGAACACATAAATATAGATAAAAGAAGGGAATTCAAGGTGTAAATGCAAATTATGAAAAGCCGTTGCCATGGCAACAACATTTGTTTTTGGGGGGAATTGAAGTCATTTTAGTTTTAATTATAGTGTCTTCTATCAAAAGCACAAATATTAATAAAATCTGAGATAGGGCCGATTTTGGCCCTTCGTGGCTCTACTCCTTTATTTCAACATATCATTTCGTATTCAGACACTAAATTCACATAAACGTCGAATTTTTGTAATTCGAATGAGTTTTATACGTGTCAATACATAATTTGTATGAATTTTAGCATATTAAACTGGTTAAAATTAGATTGTACCACTATCGGCCAAGTGCGAATCGAGCCAGAAATTTTTTCTGTAAATAGCGATGTTATATTACTGTAAACTATTGAATTACGGGAATATCAGCTTTGTATATCTTTTGAAAACAATAATATAATCACATTAGAGGTAAGTTCTAATTCTATGATATCATTTTTAAAGTAAAACGGGTATAAAAAGGCAAAACATTACGTTTTTTTTTAATTTAAATGACCTTATGCTATCCATTATTCATAATCTGCGAATCAATAAATATACATTTCTTGTCTTTGGACTTTGATTTTTGTGGATTTCACCCCTTTGTTCTTTCGGTATTCTACTGCCGTTGTTCCACACATTCCGTTGTTATTTAATAAAAATGTATTAATTAAGAAAACAATTACTTGTACATGTTTACATTATGTCTTCAGCAGGTACTATAATTATCTCCATGTTCTTTTTGTTATTTGTTTTTTTTTCCTGATTTTCTGCAATGCAATGTTTCATTCTAACCTAATGGGATACAAACTCGAACATAAAATTTGAGGAATTTGGAAAACCTGTGTTGAATAGAAGGAATTGAATGACTTTGCGTTGAAATGAAATACAGCTATTGTAATTGTAAATCATTAATTGTAAATTAACCTGATGCCGCTGCAACTCAGAACTTGAGTAGACATAACCAGCGCGAAAAGAACATTAATTTCAATTTGAATTGAAATCTTTTGGAAATTTGACTAAAATGACGTGGATGTCTCTTGTCTTTGGTCTGTTTTCTTGTTTTTCCAAGACTCTAGACTTTGATTTTTATAATTAACACATCCCTTTTTCTTCAGCGTTTCAAAACTGTTGATTTAAATATGTGACTGACGTTACAAAGCCAAAGATATACCCAGAACTTTATTTCGAAAGTGCAGGGATAATACTGTAAAATTTAATTACATGTAAAAATTATTATGGTTTAATTTTACACCTTTATAGCTCTTAAGGCCATAGCCAGGACGAGCCATTGCCTTCACAAAAGGTAAACAGACTACGCAGGTGCAAACACAACCGACAAAAATGTGCATAGCAACGGTGCTGACTTTGCACAGGTATTTCAAAAGAAAAAGTGAGATTTAGCGGTTTTATGGCACGTCCCCTCCCCTTCAATTTTGGTAGTGTTAAGCAGCAATACAACAACAACTGCCGGCCTCGAAAGGTCACCGATAGTGAAAAGAAATGTTCATCTCAGTTTTGAGATAAAACGAATCTTGAAGCAAAGTTCGGACAGAAACTTCAACCCCCTTTTTTCAAGAGATTTATATCTATCAGAACTTTTTCAGATGATCGTATGAGACAGAACCCTGCATAGTAGTCTTTTGAAAAAAGTTTTTTAGTCCCTTCCAATTGAACTCGCTCTTGATTTAGAACTAGTAGTAACTTGTAGATTCATATTACCAAATATTAGATGAATCTCTGCAACGATTTAGAGGAAAGTCCGGAAAATTTGTATTTCACCTACATTTTATAAGTCCAAGGCTTCTAACCCCGTCATAAATACATTGATCGGAAGAAACGTTCAATCTGACCTGTGATTAATGGTGCAGACAATATTTATACGAAATATCATATGAATATCTGAAAAGATTTTGGCCAAATTAGGATTGATGGATAGACTAACGTACAAACGGACGGGGCGCAAGCCTAGAGTTCCTTTCGGCTATCGGAAAATGTACCATATAGCCTTTTTATGTCAGAATTGATTTTGTATATTCTAGAGCTATAAATAATTCCAATGAATATTCATCGGTGCATTGAACCTTATTTAGAGATATCATCTAAATCGGAAAAATATGGGTCCTCGAAAACGCCATTAAACTTTAACAAAATTAAACTTTTCCTTTTTTCAAAAATACAAGCCCTATTGACTTTTAACTAGTAAGATATAAGGTAGGGGTTATACTGAGCACGAAGAATATATCATGCCTTATACCCTGTCTAAAACCAGATTATACCGGCGGATTAAATACCCCCAAAAAGGGTCCAATGTGGTTTAAGATAAAGGGGTTCCGATGTTCTTTGTGCCACCTAGCTTTTGGGGCAATTTTCCTTAAATTTGGCACGAAGTTTGAAAAAAAACTAGAAAAATGATGTTCCAATCCCCGGAAGACCCTGCCCCCGCCCCAGGATACACTAGTAAGAAAAGAATTGTTTTACCCTTTAATTTAGCGTTTAAGAGTAATGGAAACAATAAAATACAAGATATATACAGTTCAGGGTACATGTAAGTCTGCAATGTGTAGAATAGTACCCTCTCTCTCATGTTTACAATGTACGCGCTCACTACCTGTTCTCATATATCAAATAAGCATTTATCAGCTTTGTACTATATTGAATTACGAAATTTTTTTATCATTTATTTATCATAATATTTTGACAGAAGCTGTGTTCCCTGATTATGATAAACTAATATGTTCCCAAAATTAACTGTGGGAAATACCTAAAAAATTAAGATATTATGACATTGCCTCTTGAAAACGGAAAAATGTGTATTTTAATAGATTATGATATTGTGTAAGAATTTTTGTTATATATCATTTTTTATTTTGTTGTTCTCTTTGCACGACAGCTATCCAAACGTTCTTATTCTGTCTAATTTATATGACATTAAGCTATCTCGCAACATACATTTTTATATTGGTGTAAGTCTGTTTTGTAAAGATCTTCAGATGCTTATGTAACATTAATAATTGTGTGCTTTAATTGATAACAACAGGTAAAACATTCACTTTCTTTACACAAATAACTGTTTTATATAAATAACATGCGTTGTGGAAAAGGATTGATTGCGTGCAGATGTAGCACAGTAATTGCCGTTTTTTGGCTTTATTGAGAATATATACATCTAAAACTATGCCCTTATAATATAACAAGTTCACTTGAGCGTTACTTCATTTAGCTCTGCACGATTTTTCGCTGTTGTTATAGCCAGTTGAAAAACTTATTTAGGTGGATTCCATTGGGATTTAAATACCTGGGATATTTAGTACACATGTACTAAATTTATTAAAAACGATAACCGGTGTCGTTTATATGCGCATATGCAGAAAGTAAATTCACAGTAACTTCGGTATTTAGTTATTTATATTATTTTAATACACAGAAATACGTAAAATATGAAAAAATGCATTTTTCGTCTGTAATTTGACGACTTTACAGAAATAATTTATGCGTTATAAGTAATAATTGTTTTACTCGATTCGCACTTGGCTTATAGTTTGTGCGTCAATAGTTCAAACTCTGTCTTTAAAAATTACCAAAACAATTCAGTTTTTGAACATTTAACTTCAACATTTCATTCGCAGCCATGTTAAGGAAACGCCCGTATTTTTACATAAAAGATAACTCTAGTATGAAACTTCACGTTAACTCGGCGTCGGCTGAGATTTTTTTTCTGGTTCAGTACATTACACTATTGACAAATATTTTGACTGCTTTTACCAGAGTCAGTCGTTTTTGGACTGAGAAAGTCTGAACAACGTTGAGATTGACTGAGCTTTGTTGATTCAACGCTGATCAGTCTTTTTCAACACTAGTTTTGGCTGAAAATGTCTGATCAGAGTTGAGCCAACTCACTTCAGTCAATCTCAGTCGTTACCTGTGTTGTAAAAGTCTGTGCAGTGTTGAGCCAACAATGGTCAGTCATTCTCAACACTACCTGTGTTGTAAATGACTGATATTTGTTGAGAATGTCTGTCCAGTGTTGAATCAACGCTGGCCAGTCATTCTAAACGCTCTCTGTGTTGTAAAAGACTGATCTGTGTTGAAAATGACTGACCAGGGTTTACTCAGCGTTGGACAGACATTTTCAACACGGGTCAGTCTTTTACAGCACAGACGGTGTTGAGAACGACTGATAAGAGTTGATTCAACACTGGACAGACATTCTCAACAGATACCAGACTTTTACAACACAATTAGTGTTGAGAATGACTGATCGGAGTTGACTCAACGCTGGAGAGACTTTTACAACTCAGACCTGTCATTTAAAACAAAAGAAAAGATTTTTATTTATTTTAAAGAAAAATTTATATGTTTTATCTATCTTATTCTATTTTTTTTAATTATTATCTAATTAATTTTATTTATATTGTTTTATGGAATTTGTATAATTATTTTTTGTTTTATTTGTATTTTCATTTTTTTAATTTTATTTCATCTATTTTTCAATTTTTTATTAATTTTATTTATTTATATATATATATATTTCTATATCTTTTTGACATTTCTGAAGAACAACAATAAAGGCTTTGTTCCATTGCTTGTTTTTGCAACGTATTTGTAGAGATTTTGTTATTTTCTTTTACTCTATATGGAATAAAAAAGATAACAGGAAACACCTACAATGGCCGAAAAACATAGCCACATACCTGAAAGTAAATAGGAACTGCAAAAGAAAAAAACCCACAATAAAAATACAAAAGACAAACATAAACAACGATAGGAACTCGGGACAGCCGGACTTGGTACCGGCACTAGCAAAAGCCAGCGGTAGGGTTGAACGGTTTATGGGTACCCAAACCTCCCCTTTCTCTGTCCCGTTTCCCTATAGTAGAATAAACATACGAATAAAACCCATACAGGTAGACTACTAACTCCATGACCACAATCTAGAAAGGAAAAATGGGGAAACAAAACGTAATTTTGAAAGATGGGTCAAAGAGTGCTCGCCGCTAAACTGCCGGCTAGCTCAAGGAGCTTAGTCTGCTGGTAAAACACTGTCGCACTACGGAACGAAAATCAATTCAAAACTCCCAATGGGTTTGGTAAAGAATCATCATGTATTTCAGTAGACATCGGCTGTATCAGCCAGAGGCCAGTATGTGTGTAAAATCCTCAGGTCATTGGATCCCAAAGCTAATTTAACGGACACGTGTAGAATATCCTGTCGATATCCCCTATTGCATAAAGAATGTAAGTTACGTCCCAGTTTTTCTGGATTTTTAAATCAGTTTCTGACATTTTTTAACAACATTTCCGTAAAATCGAGGATGGGAAATGCCCTTAGAAATAAGCTGTTTGCGAGTGACATTATATTTAGATGTCAGATGTTCATATCTTCGATAAAAACTTTTTAAATGTATTTAACAATTTATGAAATCTGTAACCTTGCTGCAAAAGTTTTCATTTGTTTTTACTCCATCTCCATTCATTGCTTATCTACTTTTATATTTATTGCAATAATGTATTGGAAAGCTCAAAACGAAAAGATGAATATACATTTAAACCTGCCAGGCCACACCGACGACCTGGAATACTTTTGTGAGTATCGCATAAATATTCCGAAAATATGTTCAAATTTTGTGAAATCCCGGTCTTCGTCACATCAGAATAAAATTCAAAGTTATTCGATTTTTTATTTTCTCTATATTCTTGATGAATATCACGCAAAAAAAAAACCCTTCAAAACAGTGACTCAGTGTAGAAATTAATGTTAACACAAAATCGAACGAAATCATGATCATGTACATTTGTATTCTTTACCAATTAACAAACCTGCAAATTACACTTTTCGATTGCGTTAAAGAGCCAATATGTTCGTGCACTCATATTACATGCACTCGGTCTCAACCCTTAAAGAGTTTATGTTTTGTTATATTTCTCTGTACCCTTGTATAATGGTTTATTGAGAATAAAGATATATATATATATATGTGACCGTGTACACGTCTCACTGACTTATGTTCATCAGGCTAGCTGGTTGTTAGAATTTAAGGTCCGTACACTATGCCTTTTTATTTTGCATAATTGGATATTTTATGCGATTTCCAAATTTTAATTCCGCCTATGATATATTTATAATGGGTAATTTTGTCCTCTAATCATACTGGTTGATCTGGTAGACAATTAATAAACAACCGCGATTGTGTAATGCCAATATGTCTACGATTGTGTATTGCCAATATATGTCCTCTGTAACAAAGATCATTTAAAGACGTATACTTGTAACTTATAATATTTATATATAGTAGTTGTAACCCTTGAATGAAAGTAATGAGAATTTAATAAAAGTGTTCTGAATCAGTAAAACGTTAAGAAAGGTTGACAATAAACAAGAAAAAAAATACTTTCGCTTTTGAGATACAGGCAATTGAAAATTCGGCAGGATATGTCCACTTCTAGGTTTTTCATAAGCTTTGTATAGAAATTTATGTCTTGAAAATCGTGTGAAGGAATAATGTTAACTTCTTGAAATTCTATCCAAAATCTTTAGAGGTACACATGCTTTTAGAATATAACATGAAAAGTTGACGTTTATGGTAAAATATTTTACATGTTGTGACATGGAAAAAGAGAGGTTTCTGCATATCTGACAAAGTATCACAAATCAACACTGGCAACAACCTCAATGTATATGTCTGTAGCAATTGCTGAACTTCATCACCGTGCGCATGTCTTGTTGATTCCAAAAGTCTAGCCATTCGTAAGAAAACAAAATATGCAAAATATGTCTGGGCTTATTACTTTTAATGCTTGTAATACTGTAAAATCTAGACACGTTAGTTCCACTATGCATATTTAATTTTTTTTTTTTTTTTTTTTTTTTTTTACATATTTTTAGTTTCACTATATAGTGAATGTGATATCACTCCAAACGAATTTTAGCTTTTACATTAAGCCTTTACCTGTTGCGATATATAATTAATAGCACTATAAATGTTTGTTATTTTGCTGTATACGGTTATAACGAATTTCCGATTTCGCCTACCGTTACAGAATAATTATTGGTTGTTCGATTTTATATTTGTTAATATTGAACATCAAGGCAACAATAGTATTGGCGGAAACAGAGGCCATCCAGGATTTTGAACCTCTCCTTTTCTAGAAAACAAATCGTGCAGAAATTAGACACATATTGACAAAGAAATAAAAAAAAAGACCCACCGATTAATAGACTCTATAGAAGAAATATTTATCAGAGTAAATTCCATCAAAAACGAGGACTACATATTCTAGGCTGCTATGAGTATTCCATCAAGAACCCTTAAGGTTCATCATAACAAACTCAACAATATGGCCACAATATTGATGTGGTTTTATACATGAGCAGAGCAAAGTTAAGAAAAATTATCGTGATGTTAAGGCTGGCACTACATAGCTATGCAATAATTAAATAACCTTTTCAATAAAATATGGTAAAAACTTACCTGACAAAAGCGGTGCATTTTTTCCCGTTTGTCGCAACATCCAAAATAAAACTATCTTGCAAGATTTGTTTGAAATTGTCCCGTGAGTATTGTTATTATTACCTTTGTCCTTGTTGATTTAAATGCATAACTTACCTGTATAACGTAGGGGTCGTCTCGAACTGTTTACCTGTCTTTGTTTATTTTTAGACCTTTCCAAATACAGAGAAAAAAATGTACAGCACAATCAAAACATTGCATTGAAATTATTTTTTGAAAAATGAATACAAAAATTACATATCAATGCAGTGCCAGCCTTAAAAGTTTATAATGTTTTATAGTTTTGTCTGTACTCATGTGAAATTTACCTACGGTAATGGGGACTTGGGAGGACAACTTGTGATCATTGTTATGATGAACATTAATGTTGGTTTAGATTGTGACATGACCTTTGTAAAATCAATGCACATTAGTATCGTTTGGCGGTCTTCTCGAACTGTTAGTTTTTGTATACATTATACAAAGTCATTTAATTTCATCATTAAATACATTCATAAAAGATCAATAAATTATACCGCACCTGGCTGTCAATTATGTTGCCATTTAAATAATCGGGGATTTGGGGACGCATTGAAAGGTAAGACCTTTAACTATTCTTTTTAAAGTTTTTATGTTAGTTCGGCATCAGGCATTATTTTTATTTTACACTCAAATAAATACTAAAATAATGCCTATTCAATTTATTACTGCAATATGAAGTATTTCCATTTATGTCAAACGCCCATTTTCAAAATCAAAGCCTTGAAATAAAGGTTTGAGCTATATCGTGGTAGCTATGTCTCTGATAGCAAGCAAACAATATTGTAACTGTTCTGACCCCCCCCCCCCCCCCCAAAAAAAAATAAATGACGAATCAAGGAGATATGGTCGAGCAGTTGGGGCAGCCTTTTTGGAAAATATTTTAAAGTAAACAAAGCAATTACCGATTTTTTTAGGAAGTGATATTGTCAATCAGGCGCGAGATAATTTACATTTTAATTGCACATGTACTTGTATTGAAGGAGTAAAAGAGAGTGGATATCGTGGTTTAGTAAAAGCATCTGAATCTGAAATATATTTCATTCTGTCAGAGACATATTTGGAATATTTGTTGGCTTTTTGTTGTTCCAAGACTTATTAGGGAATTTTATGAATCTTATATGTTTCAGTATTGATTTTTATCTCGAAGCCATGAAATGGCTGGAGAGATGTTAATATGACAAGAAAAAATCACGTGAGGCTTCAAGCCTATTAACAGCTCTAAAAGATGATCTTCGTGCTTCCGATAAAACACAGTGCGCAAGTTTCTTTCAAAATCGTATACATTGTGTTTTTAAGATATATTTTTTCAATTTCTTGAGTTGAAAACGGTGTTGTTTTATTAAATTTAAAACAATATGCATGTTTATCAAATTACTCGTTTTTTTATATTGCGTCTCGGATCAACGAACCTGTCGCGCAGTAATTTGTCACAGATGAAAATAACATTTGTTTACCTGTGACAGTGTATTTGCATATATTTATAGCAATGAAATCGACACAATCCGATTATTTTCACGTATTACGGAGTAACTGAATACATGCAGACGTATGCAGCAGTTCTAGTTTTGCAACGTGTAGATTTTCAGGGTTTCGAGATTCAGCTCCATCGGAGCTTTGATATATCATACTAAGCATTAGGAAATGTAACTCTTTCAATCAAATATAAACTGTTTAACGATAATTGCACTGGTACCTGTGTAGTATTAAAGGAGTAAACGATACGTACTTATAATGGTTTATAGAATTATCTTTATATATTTTTTTTTACTTTTTTTAAGAATTAATATATGATTTATGAAATAAAAATCTGTCATAAAAGGAACTTTATAAATTTTCCACAGGCTACTTTTTAAAAACATCTCTAAACATCAAAAGTTATGTAGTTGTCGACAACACAACACATGAGTTTGTAAACACCATAACATTGATAAATATGGTCATCTAATAACTAAATCAAACCACAAGTATCACACGTGTGTACAGGTAAAATTGTTTATTAGAGAAATTAACAACGCGGGTGTGTGTCAAATTAACAAGGTCATAAAACAACACTGAAGATGTGACAAATCAATAAGGTCATAAAGTGACTGTTACATTGTGTGGTCCCAAATCGAGTTAATTTGATTTTTTTTTAATTTTGTGCAGAAAAAGACTTTGAATATAGCACTTTAAGAAAATCAAAGGATTGCTGACCAAGTGGATGCAAGGATTTGTACTTTACAAATCCTTGGTGGATGCAAAGTTTTGTGCACTAATTTGATTTTTTATGAATAAAATCTAGACAAGCCTTTATTTCATAATTTTACCCTCCAAAAGAAAAAATAATAATAAAAATAATAATAAACTGTGAAAAGATTGCGTGATTTTTTAAATGAGACATATATGTCTTTGTTTAAAGATTGTTTTCTACTGCCAACTGGTCGAAGATTTGTATGGAGCTGCACTGCATGGCAATTTTGATAATTATATCCTTATGTAGCTACCTACACGTTGAATACTAAGCCTACGTCAGAAAATTAAAATTTATTGCATTATATTTCTAACTTTAGGTTGGTGAGAAAACCGTTAAAAAACAAAACAACATCTATATAGGATCACAGGCTAATGATCATCGTTTACTTCCGGTCATCGTCAATCTTTGAAATATTTGCATTTTTCAAATAAATTTTGAAGTAAAAGAATCACATCCTTAAGTATTAAAAATTATATCTGCTCGTAGATAATTTTGAAGTAAAAGAATCACATCCTTAAGTATTAAAAATTATATCTGCTCGTAGATAATTTCCTTAACTTTCGAATTTGATTGGAACATTTTTAAAAGGTTATTGCATTTTCAAAATGTTATGCAATTTCCTACACCATCCAAGTATGTATATCTAAATGTACGTCCTTGCTTCATCCAACACGAAATTTACTGTATTTACAATGAAATTAACGTGACAATTTACATTTTACATAGGGAATTTTCAAATCAATTTTGAAGTAACCAAGCATTTTCCGATTCTAAAACATTTTATATCTTTAGAAAGATAATTTAATAAAGAAGAATATTCGATTGGAACATTTTTAAAAACGAACTCAAGAAAAAGGATATCTGATGTCGCGCAGAAATAATCATATGGTAACCACACTGACAGTTTTTTTTTCCAATATGAGACAACCGGAAAATGGCGTGGTCTGTTTTTATTCTGTTCAGGGTTTAAAGTAAAATATAGTCCCTGTCCCGTTTGAAAATCATCTGCCAATTTTTTACTTAAAAGCTGTAATAATCAAAATTTTGAAATTATACTTAATTTTGAATTTGGGTAGTCGTCAAAACTGCTATACCATGCATTTTTCACAGTTCTGATACACATTACATTAGACTGAGCAAGGATTTATATTTATTTCCTTTAAGTGGTGAACAGAGGTGTTCTTTTCGTTGTTTTGAAAGAAAAATTCTTTGAATAAATCTATTCAAAACTTGTTTTTTATTATTTATCTTATTAGTTTTTGTTAACTGATGCACAACGAGTTAATTACGTATGTATGATGATGCATATGTTCCCGGTAATATACATAAAAAAAATATGGTATTTCAAATTCTGAAATCCATTATTGATTTATCTATAATATTTGTACTTTGTTTTGAAATCACAAAAACGCAATAATTTAAAACATCTTAACAGCTGACTGCAAAAATGATTTATGACACCCTCGGGTTAATTATCACCTGGTCAAAGTGACAGGTGATGTCTTGACCACTTGTTTAATACATTTTGTTAAATGGGAAGATGTAGAATCATTCTACCAGTAGCGTCTTCCTATTTCTAATGTGTAATACCCTAACAATTATACATATGTACCACAAATATAAAATATATAAAATCTATTTAAACACAAATCCACCATAATCGTCAGTGGATATTAACAATTATACATATGTACCACAAATATAAAATATATAAAATCAATTTAAACACAAATCCACCATATTTTATTCAATTAATTTTCATCTGCATAAAAAAAAACTCAATACAGGAAAGTGAAGATTGCTCTACATAAAAATGAATAAATAAATAATTGAATGTATGAATAAAATTAAATAATCGATAAATTGAACATAGAAATAAAAATAAACAAAACATATAAAAAAATATAGATAAAATTACTTAGATAAATAACAAAAATATAAATAGAATGAATTCGTTCAATAAACATCTGAATAAATCAATCTAAAAGATAAAACTCTTTACTTTTAAATGGTCTGCGTTGTAAACGTCTGTCCAGCGTTGAGTCAACTCCGACCAGTAATTTTCAACACTAATTATGTTGTAAAAGTCTGATATCTGTTGAGAATGTCTGTCAAGTGTTGAATCAACTCTGATCAGTCGTTCTCAACAACACCTGTGCTGTAAAAGACTGGCCCGTGTTGAAAATGTCTGTCCTACGTTGCGTAAACGCTGGTCAGTCATTTTCAACACAGATCAGTCTTTTACAACACAGGTAGCGTTTAGAATGACTGGTCAGCGTTGAATCAACACTGGACAGACATTCTCAACAAAAATCAGTCATTCTCAACGTAATAGTTTTGAGAATGACTGATCATTGTTGGCTCAACACTGCACAGACTTTTACAACACAAGTAACGACAGAGATTGACTAAAGTGAGTTGGCTCAACTCTGATCAGACATTTTCAGTCAAAACTAGTGTTGAAAAAGTCTTATAAGCGTTGAATCAACAAAGCTTAGTCAATCTCAACGTTGTTCAGACTTTTTCAGTCCAAAAACGACTGACTCTGGTAAAAGCAGTCAAAATATTTGTCAAAAGTGTTAGTGGACGCAATTTTAAGTAAATAAATTTTTCTTTAGAGGCAGCTTTGTATGAAGTTTCCTGTTCTGAAATAAACAGAAGTGCCAAATGCTGGAAAATGTTATTTTTTACGATTTTTCTGAAAATATGAAAGCACGATCCTGGGACATCTGTCTTTGTCGAACTATTTTCATTGTTCCCTTGGCTGTTCGAGCAATCAAAGTTCTACTGTATTTCCAGTTTGTATTTCAGTCAGATTTTTGGACTCCTAAGGTTTTAATCATTTACGATTTGATCTGCACTGAAGAGACATAAGCTGTTGAAATTAAATAAATAAATTTACAGCAACTTCGGATTTTTTTTATTTATTACCACTGGGCCGATGCCTCTGCTGGTGGACTGTTATTCCTCGAGGATATTCATCAACCCAAAAGCCAGTACCTTGGTGCTTGCCCGAAAACTGATTTCATTTTGGTTCTTGCAATATCTAAATTTAAGAAAATTTCCTTTAAAACTAAGGAGTATCTCCTTCTTACATTGCTCTGTCCTTAGCTGATTTTGCCTTCCTCTTTAGTTTCTATTTGTAATTTGTTCTCTATCAGATGTTACTCATGCTTCGGTGTATGAATTTCCAAATATTCTGATTTCATCTGCACTGAAGAGACAAATGTTGTCGAAATATGCAGAAATTAAATTTACAGTAACTGTGGTATTTTGTTATATACATGTAAACGCATTAGAATTTAATTTTATCTATATTCTGAGTCATTTTGACAAAATTCAATAGGAGTTTACTTATTGATAAAAATAACTGCTTATGTAAAACCTCTGAACATTTTAGAGGATTTGATTTTTCTGCATTTTTTAACCACTTGTATCTCCAAAACAACATCACCAACAGATTTTTTTTCACTTAAATCACTTCACTTTCAACTTTCTAACAAAAATGCTAGTTATCTAAAATCCTTGTTGTGTTGCCTGCGTTCATGCAGTGGCGACATATATGGCTCACTATCCATCATCTTGCATTCGTCGTCGACGTCTGGCGTCAGCACCTCAAAAAAAATCCGTTATTATTATTAATTCCTATAATTGCAAATGTTCACAATTACGGACTAAAAAGGCGCATATTACTCCCTTATCTTTGATTACTATCAGGTTTCATCGATACGCAATTTTAAGACAGACCACCCTATTTTGGGTTCTATTTGATATTAGACAAGGTCTAAACTATATTTGCATTAAAAATATGAATCTATGAGAATTATGTATACTAAGATATGTACTTCACTGTACACAACGAGTCTGGTATCATTACTGAAACTGATTTAACGAAGAATTAAGAAATACTGATTGGGGCGATATCATAGAAAATACTGATCTAAATTCGGCTCTACAAAATGTAACAAACAAAATTATAGCCTCTGCAAAGAATTCTATCCCAAATTAAATGATATGCAAAGAAAATCTGATCCTCCGTGGATGAACGGAAAAATACGTAAAACCATTCGCAAGCGACGTCGCTTACACAAAAATGCTTAACAAACTAACATTGATTATGATTGGGCAAAGTATAGGAAAATTCGTAATAAATGTGTAAACCTGGTTAAATCTGCTAAAGATAAATATCTCGAAAAACATATTTCATTCTTGGAATCGCCTACAACTTACATACAAAATTGGTAGAAGTTTCACGAAATATCTCGGAAACAGTTTCACTCAAATCTGATTACCCTCCACTAAATATGGAAGGGGAAATAATCGAAACTGATATTGATGAGGCAAACCTTTTTAATAATTTTTTCTGCAAGACATCATGTATAGATGATTCTGAAGCAAGTCTTCCTAATTTTAATGAAAACACTCAAACTCCTTATGTGAATTATATCCATATTACAGAAGAATTGGTAAAGATATACTGATACAATTTAATATTTCGAAGGCATCTGGCCCCGATCTTATAATTCCTCGGCTTCTCAAAGATGCTGCAGGCACCCTTAAATACCCATTGTCCAATTTTTAAATAAATCTTTGGACTCTGCAAATTTTCCTACTTCATGAAAATTAACCAATGTCACGCCAGTTTTCAAAAACAAAGCGGAAAGGAATTGTGTTTCTAATTATAAACCCATCTCTTTACATTGTACTTTCTATAATTGGTAAAGTAATAGAAAAATGTATATTCAAATACCTATACAACTTCCTTGTTGCAAACCGTCTGATAACAAACTTTCAGACTGGATTGCTTCCAGGGGACTCGACCGTAAACCAATCATTATGTATAATAAATGATTTTGCAAAGGCCATAGATTATGGTAAAGAAATTAGAATAATCTTTTGAGATATTAGCAAGGCATTCGATGGAGTCTGGAACAAAGGTCTTATTTATAAATTAAGACAAATAGGAATAGATGGCATGTTACTAAGTTGGTTCGAAAATTATCTCTCTGAAAGACAGAAATAAGTTGTAATAGGCGGTGCTACCTCTGAAATTCAAAAAAGAAAAACAAACGCTATAGTTCCTTATGGTTCATTACTACGCCCGTTCTTTTATTAATATATATAAATGACATTGTCAATGATATTTCTTCTTTTATAAAACTATTTGCTGACGATACTTCACTTTATCCCATTGTCGACAATAACGAATACCAGGCAGCTGAACAATGAAACAATGATATTGAAAAAGTTCACAAATGGTCTAAACAATGGCTAGTAAAATTTAACCCCGACAAAACAGAGATCATTACAATTTAAAAAAAAATAACAAACCCCATCACCCCCTCCCTGTTTATATGAATAATGTAATAATTAAAGGAGTTGAAACACATATAAGCATCTAGGTGTTCTATTAGAAGATGGAAGTTGGAACGATCATATTCAAACTTTTATGACCAAAGTTTCAATATGTTTATCTATGTTTCGAAAAGTAAAATTTAAATTGAAACGCCACCATCTACAAACAAATATTTCTTTTTTATCAGACATTAATGGAATATGCAGATTTAGTTTGAAATGATATTCCAGAATACTTGAAACAGTCCTTGGAAAGTCTCCAAGTTGAAGCAGAAAGAATAGTTACTGGAGGTACAAGATTATCTTCTAAACAACTTTTGTATGAAGAAACTGGATGGGAAACCCTTCAGTCCAGACGTAATAAACATAAACTTCATGAGTTGTATCACAAAAGTTCCCCAGAGTACTTGAATGAATTATTAACTTCGCAAATTAATGAACTCCGACACTAGACAAATAAATGATATTTTGAATATAAACTGTAGAACGTCTTATTACCAAAACTCAGTGTTGGCCTCATCAACAATGCTTTAGAATAATTTTGCTCCTGATGTGCGAAACAACCAATCAAAATATTGTTTCAAACGCTATTTGAATAGAAATTTGGTTAAATTTCTTTATTATTTTAACCTAGGTTGTAGAAAAATTCAGATACTGCTGGAAAGACTACGTTTACAGTCTAGTCTTCTAAAGGATCATTTATATAGGAAAAATGTAATTGATTCAAATTTATGCATATGTTGAGAAGTAAAAAATATTGATCATTAGTTTTTCCGTTGTCCAAATTATTCAGAAATTAGAAATACTACTGTCTTTATTTTAAGGAGTGTAAATGTTAAATCCCCTCTTTTCGGCAACAACGTTTTGTCTGAATATGAAAATCTACAAATTTTTACAAATTTAGGTGATTTTATTTTACATACAAAGAGATTTGACTAAATCAAAATATCATGGTTTTTTTTCGAGTTGTTATTGTTTAAACTAAACTTAAAAATTCTGTCGCATTTTTCGTAGGAGGCACATATACCAGTGTTTTGTAATTTGACTTAGAGAATCAATATGGGAACCTATACCATGTAAGTGAGTTTGGGGTCTCTTGCAAGCACTTCCTGTTTGACGGAACTTAGAATATTTTTTGCGTCTTGAAAAATTCTGTTGCCTTTTCTCGCGAACCACATATCCAAGTCCTCTACAATCTGGCATGGAGGATCCTAAGGCCAACCTTTACCCTGTAGTAGATTTGGGGATCTCTCAATGCAGTCTTTGTGTTTAATTGGACCTTATGCAATTTAGCATGGAAAATCAATTTGGGTACTTATACTTTGTAACATAGTTCTAGATCTCAGTGAGAGCACAGGCACTTGTTTCAGAAAAAAATGTTATCTATCTATACTATCCACATCATGTATTGTGGATACTATATAGATAGCATTGTTTCTGGAACAAGTGCCTGTGCTCTCACTTCATGCTTGACTGAACTAAGAATATTTTTCTTGTTGGAGCCAGAAAAAGATCTGGCGCTTCATTCTCAAGAACCACTTATCCCAGTGTTCTGCAACTTGGCATTGAGTATCCATATCGGGACTTAAACAGTGTCACAAAAAATTCCGTTATTTTTTTTTTAGAAATCATGTATCCCAGCAATTGGGCATGGGTATAAGTATGGCAAAGAGTTAGTGATCTCTTGCATTCCCAGTTCCTTTTTGACTTAACTTGGAATATTTTGTGTCACGAAAATTTGTAACTTGTTATTTTGCCAGCTATGCATAACCCGTCGCGATAACTTAATTCTATAAGAGCTTTTTTTAATCATTCAGTGATTTAACAGTTAGAATTCGGCTAAAGCAATCTACATAATATATCTTCTGATGAGAGACAAATTGTCCTTATATTTGTTTTGTTTTTTTCCGTTTTGCTATTTCATAGTTGAACTTTGAACGAGGTTTTCACATGTTTGTTGCTTCATGGTTTCTTGATTAAATTATACAATTATTTAAATATTGTCATATAAGAACACATACCCCAAAACCAACCCAAACTACACAATGGTGAATAAAAGGATATGGAGTAAATGCACATGAGACAAAGTCTCTACAAATACATGGTAAAAAACAAGCAAAGGAACAACGCTTTTATTGTTGTTCTTCATCTTGAAGTCACCATGAGGCCTTCAACGATGAGCTTTGCTCATACCTCATAGTAAGTTCAAGACGGTCCCTAGCACCGGTTTAAGCGGAATTCTTTTCTAATTCTACATCCATGTCTTTCTTGGTCATGGGTGCGGGATTGTCAACAAACATCAATTAACTGGCAAAGTGCTCTTACAATCACTGTCATCCTTTGCCCGACAAAAGTACTAGTGTCTTAAGCTAGTGGACAACTACAAGATATAGACAAACACAGGGCACTCATCAAGTCGAATGTAAGAAAACTCGGCGTTATAAAATAGTGAGATGTGGGCACTTAAAACAGGTGGTCTGGATTACATTTCGAAATTACAAAAATAATTGCCAAAATTTGAAAGTATCAATAGTATATCCATATGAGAAATTCTCTCACGCACAAGTACACCATAACTGAAAAATATAAAGAGCATACAAGACGGTTTGTCATTATCGTAATTCAACAACTAGATGGAAACTGCAAGCCCTACAATACTTTTCAAAGCATTGACGTTAACTGACGATAGGAAGGCAATATTACCGTCATGGAGTCAACATGACACTTTTCAAACGTGCATTTTGTATCGCGTGTTTTGTTGATGAATAACAAAGGCAAACCAGAGACATATAATTACAGAGATTAGGAACTCTACTATCACCCCATATTAATCACAACAAACATGGTACGGCCACATCAGACAATCTTAAACTACTTTTAATTAAGACGACATATTTCTAAACCGAAGAGTGAATTGTTTTCCTTTATTATTTTAAAGTGGTGTTTCGAAAGTTTGAATTAGAAATGTTAATTAATAAAAAAGATATTGGCAAATAAAGCGGAGACTTCACGTAGAAATCTGACGACGAAGATTGCGATGTGCCTGTTTCACTTTTATTTCCGCGATTACAACCTCCTAGTTATGAAAACTTGAAAGTATTTGACCATGTTGGTTGTGCTTAGATAGTTTTGTTATGATATTTTCATTCATTATCGAGATATTAGCGATTTATGTTTGTGAAACGGAAGTTTTATCGAAACCTCGATGGCGGCGTGATGTCACGAAAATTCGTCAATCTCTGTAATTGTATGTCTCTGGGCAAACTCATATACACTCTAATGATATAGTTAATAATAAGGGTACACCCACAAGATATCTTATTTGAGAAACGAGATTTATTCAAACTTAATTTTTTCAACCGCAAAAAATTATTAGCTGTTTTAAGAACATTATTTAATTAATAAAAACTTAAACAAAAATATATCTACATCACTGTACATGTGTCCTTTTCGGTACTCTTTTCTAATATTTCTAATTTTGTCCTGACTGCGGTATCAAAAACATTTTTCACTGTATCCTACAACAAACAATGAAATAATTAGTAAGTACATTATGATGAGGTACTTTCTTAAGTTATATAATAACAATACCCATCGTGAATGTGAGATATCGCTCCCAAAATGCATCATTGTCGAGTAATTACACTTTGTAAATTCATGTAAAATTTTTTCGCGTTATTGGCCATGATAGTTTTTTGTGATTTTTTTCAAGAATGAATTTATTCATCCATGTCACACTCCAATTTGACTTCCCTTCATTCCATTAATTTTATTATTTTAGAGCTTTTCGGTATATAGTTTCAAGATTGCTATAATTTAATGAAATGTCTTGTTTTCAGAACAAGGTCAGTGTATGCATATTTCAATAAATAATTAAGATACATATCTATTATGATTCCGAAACAAGTTTAATATATAAGGTGATACACAACACATCAAAATTAAGTTAATATAGAAACATTTAGGCAATGAAAGGACTAAATTGATGACATGAATATTTCGCTAGACCTACTAGCTTTTAAGCGTCTCTGGTGATCTGATAATTGATCGAAAAAAATAAGGTAAATACATCGACTGTCAAAGATTTTTTACCTGGACACAAGATTACAATATAAACACAAAGATTGTCAAGAAACTTTTCTACCTGACTATCGCACAAAAAATATTGATAGATTGAGTACTGACTGCCACCGGAAAATCTGATTAATGGGTGGGGGCAGGAAATTAGCCCGCTAAAGAAATTATGTGCAAAAACCACTAATTTGATAAATAAGAAGTGTATAGGCTTATTCGCCGTGACGTCACAACATCGAGAATTTTACCTGTGGACCCTTTTGGTTGGCAAGAAATCGTATCATCAGTTAGGGTAATAAAAATGTCATTTTTCAATTACCTGGTATGAAATTGTTTTTAAAGGTAATTTAATAATTTCTTCTGATCCGAATTGAAGACATTTCGCAGTTTAAAAGGATATAAAAATTTTCGATTTTTGATGATTTTTATTTGCGCTAATCCACGTATTTGTATAGCAGTCAAATTTTCACGATTTCCAAATTTGTGAAATGCACATTTCAAATTATTCAGAGGAAATTTTGAAAAAGTAAACAGAAAAAATATGAAAATCTCGAGGTTTATTATGCATTTTACAGACCCAAAATCGGACCTGTATGTAAAAAGTTATTTGAAAAGTAAAATTCTGTCCCATTGCTATACAATGCAAGTTCTTGTTGAAATACAATTTTGCGAACCAAAAAATCGATTTTGTGACGTCAATGATTGGATTCGCGAACAAGCCTATAAACAAATACTGTAGAAAATGAATACTTAAATGAACGAGAGAAAAAAACAAACTATTACGATTTTTTGTTAATGACATCCGGATATAATGCACATAACTCTCTGATTCAGAATCTTTCTCTCGAATGTCTCTGTTTATCGCTCCAACCCCGCTCGTGATCAATGATGGTCACTTTTATCTTGCAAAATCATCCAAAGAATGTCCAGGTAATTTGAAATGTCGACTGACAGACAGGAATTGTTTTTGTTAGGTCATCCCATCAAACAAACAAAAAAAAAAAAAACAAAAAACAAAAAACAAAAACAAAAAAAAAACATTTCTGAAACGTTTCACTTTAGTTAAAATAACGTTTCTACAGAAAACGTTTTATCAGCCAGTATTTGCGGTGTTCGTATTTGGTTTATTAAACATTTTTCAAAAGATTTCACCAAAACCTTCTTTAAACGTTGATATAACGTTTCTACAAATATTTATAGAAACATTTGAACAACATTTTAGAAACATTTTTTAATGTTTCTTTATTACTAATATATAATGTTGTAGAAACTTTTCAGAAGTGTTTTGTCAACGTATTATTTTTTTCTTTTACAAAAGTAAGTACACATCAACCAAGAAACCAATTGGTTACCGAATCAAGAAGTTACCAAAAAATAAATAAATGTTACTTTGTCTCATTCATAGAACAAAAACTTAAGCATCAAAGCCCCCGGTACGTCAACAAAAAAATTCCAATAGAAAGTGTACGTGTGTATGAGAGAATCATGTTTACATATACACTGTCTAAACATACACATTTTTTTATGTAACTTATTCTGAGACAGGAGTTGTCAAAATGCACACATGAAAAGAAAGGAAATGGGGTAAAAGTCAAGGAGATAAAATCCCATCTCCAGGTTAAAACTACCCAAAAACAAAGCATGTGGTCTTCAGTTTGCTTAATTACAGAAATGAATCCTTTTCCTGTCCTGACACTAAATGAACGGACTATTTATTACACCATACACACTTATGCAGTTTAGTAAGTCCTCATTACATCTGTAATGTTAAAATAACCGAAAAAAATAAAATAAATTATTATATAGATAGTGGTGAAAGATTGAGATTTCTCGGTGAAAGAAAAGTGATAATTAACTGTGAAATTATTTTCCATAATTTCACTCTAGGAAGTGACGTCACAATAGACGTTGTCAACGTTGTTGTTAAGTTAACGTCACAGCGGATTAATCTTGAAAACGTAGTTCATGATATGAGTCATCAACGGAACCATCAAATATGCGTGCAGATCTATATAACAAAAACTATAACTAATCCTTGATTCTAATTATCGAAAATATTAAACTTATGATCGAAAAACGCTGTAATTCACTCATGCGCTCCGCGCATTCGTGAATTACTGTGTTATTCGATCATTTGTGGAATATTTTGCGATAATCAGTATCTTGGATTAGTTATAGTCTGAAAATATACGGTTTATTTTATTAAAACACTACAACAGTCCTTTTGCAAACAAAAATTAAATCACACGACACATTGGACGGCAGATATGAAAGGTTTCTGTTCCATTCTCCTGTTTTAAAACAAAAACATGTTTAATTTCCTGCATGTCCTTAGAAGTTTTCAAAATTGTTGAATGGAATTAAAATCAAAATGATTCCTTCTTGCGAATTTTATCACTAACAGTTCTAATAGTCATTTTCATGATAACTAATTGCACAACTCATTTCCAACGTCAACAAAAGCGTTTTAATCCATATCAAAATACTTTGCAAAATTAAAAAATATTTATTAACGACACAGCACTCATTTAGTGAAAAAATTAAAGAACGACACACTGATTGATGAAGAAAGTCTTCTTTTCTGAAATAAAAATAATACACGAATCTAGTAACATTCTTTATACATGTATATCTTGTAACTATGGATACTTAGATAATTTTATCGTCTGCAGTCAAATTTCTAATTACACATCACTGCTCATAAAATACACAGGCTATTCTTGTGTAATTTACATTGTGTTGTGTATTTGAATATTTATTATCGGTAAGAGTCTCAAATAATATACAGTAGAAATGATGCGATAAATAATTACTATACTGCATTGGAAATAAGCGGCGACGCTTAAAGTGTATTCCTTACTTTGTTTTATTATCCATTTTAACACGCATTTTTTTCCTTTTTAAATTTACAGTTGTGTATCACCATGCCGATTCGGTATGTGTAGTTGTTTTTTATTTGAATCAAAATCTAAAGAACATATTCTTCGTTTTTTATAGTGTGATTGCTAAATATCGGGCCGAATCATACATTGATAGAGAAATATATCTTTATCACTCCGATAAATATGGTAAGAAATGTTAAATTCTCGCGTTTTGAAGTCACTTTTTTCAGTAAAATATAAAGAAAGAATAAAATACTTACTTTATCTGTTCTCTTTGCATCCAACCCGATACATTGGATTCTGCGATTTGAATTTAGGTAACACATCAGTTCCTGGCCTTTAACCTCTGGTCTTAAATACATGCGTCACACAAGAACAATGTATTTGAAATTAAAAATTTTGATTGATACACACACACAAAAACAAAGAAAGGTCCCAAAATTTATATAAATTATTTTTTTTTCATATGTAAATTTTATATACAGTTTGACTCAAAACACACCCGAATTAATACATTTCATGCAAAAAAAACAGAGAAAAAAACTTTTTGGCACAACCCCATACAACATCCCCCCGATATCTATATGTCTCTCTCGCATGACCAATTAAAGTATGTATGAAAGAACCTTTAATTAAACCTTTTATCAAGGTTTTTCTGAAATTATTTCAAAACGCGTATTAAAAACATTTGATAAAACGTTGACGAAACGTCAGAAAAAACGTTCAATACAAACCATACAAAAACGTTTTATTAAGGTTTAACGCCACGTATTGAAAACGTTTCATTAAAATGTTAAAAAAAACGTTTCTGTAACGTTTTGTATTTACCTTTTGAAAAACGTTTTATAAATTTTCGTGTTTGGTGGGACTGCAGTGTCCATTTACTTCAATTGTTGAAGGGATGGAAACTTTCACATATTGTAGTATACCTTGTATACCTGACCTGTTATTTATTTATTTATTATTATTTTTTATACCTTACCTGTTTTTTTATTTTTTTTTTAATTTATTTTTTATTTATTTATTTTTTTTGCTACTAAATGTTTGTCTTTGTTTCATTTTCTGACAACACTTGCATTTTTTATCAACACAATGTTTGCATTGGCCGAGTGGTGACGAGTTTTGCGGATGGTTCGCTCGGACCAAAGTATCCTTAATGCTTTTTGGTCGTCTAAAAGCAATGATTGGCTCATGGAAAATTTTAGATAGTTGCTTCCATTTTTCAAAAATTTCCTTTCAGTAATGTCATAACAGGCTCGAAACGTTTGCCAGCGAAAGATGATAGTTGAGGACCAAGGGAATTCTTTTACCGACCTTCTTTTCTTTCTATTGAAGGAGCTCCTCTCTGCTTACTTGACATGCTATATTGAACCTTTCATGTAAGACTTTGTCAGAGAACCCCCTTGATTTTGGATGGTGTCTTAAATCCCAAAGCTTTGTTTAGTGGTGTTATCTGATGAACAAATGCGTTTACTCTGATGGCTTGGTTATATGGTATGCTGTTAAAAAAGGATTTTGAGTGGCAACTTGATGGAAACAGATATTGATGTTTGTTTGTTGATTTTGAATATATGTCCGTGGAAATTCATCCCTCTTTGATAGTGGTGGTAGTATCAAGAAAGGATATTTTGTTTTATTTTGACACTTCATGGGTAAACTTGATAGACGCGTTAATAGAATTGGCATGAATGATAAGCTTTTTTGTCCCAGGATGAGTCACTTTCAATTATATGAAATATGTCCTCAAACAGAAGCCTGGTAAGAGTACAGTCCTTTTCTTTCACACTGAAATACCACTTTTACCAGGCATTTTTAAAGAACTTTAAGAACTGATAACATTACATTTAAGATAATTGAAAGTGACTCATCTGGGGATAAAGAAGCCCGCAAACTCAGAATGAGATTTTGGATATACCAGCCTAGAACACTTGAGGCTGGTGGACTTAATGCGAAAGATAAGAAACGTTTAAAAGAAAACATTAAAAAAAAACAGTTTTAAACTCACTTTTTCATTTTGAAGTATTATATTAACAAAGTATGTTTTACACAGTACAAAAAACTAATATTTATATCAGTTTAAACTTTATAGTTTCCCAGTAGTTAATCAACATATTATTGTTAAACATAAAAAATGCGGTCAATATATTCCTATCGTGTGAACGATGCGCTGATACCAACAAAAACATTTTCAGATTTTCAAATGTCAAGCCTCACCTGCTGAAGATTCTTTGTGAATTGATAATTAGCGATTTATTTAACACCTTTTGTAAATATGAAATATTTTTATTTTATTAGTGTGTTATTATATTTCTTAGGCAATATATATATTTCATTTTCTCTGATTATATCATCCTTATCTTTAGGTGATCCACACTTCGAAGATAAGAATGTTTGTTGCTCTTTATAGACCACTATATAACATAGATGTGTGTGTGTGTGTGTGTGTGTGTGTGTGTGTGTGTGTGTGTGTGTGTGAAAATCCGTTTTAAGGATGAAAGAGTTGCGGGACACTTTTCATCGGGTTCACGGCAAAATATCACATGTCGTACCCTAACTGATTAGCCCCGTGAAAAGCTACTTCAAACTTTACAGATTAAATTAGTAAAGTAATCATTTTGTTTATCTTGATTTTCCTTAATCAATGTTTTGGTGTTGATTTTCCTAAGTCAAAGTTTTGGTGTTTGATTTTTCTTACGGTGTACGTAGCAGAGATTTCAGTAAAATCGCAGTGTTTGAAACAGGGTTTGGATTTAAATGTTACATAAATGGCGAAGTATGTATTTTCAAAATAAACGAAAGGAAAAGAAAAACACATATCAAAAGAATGATGCCTATTTCAAATTTCGCAATTTCTAGAACAATTGCATCGTTTCACATTCGTTAAGTCAAGCATTCGCAATTACTGTCTTTTATTAAATGAAGCCCCAATCATAAATTATATTTTGTGGTACGCAGTTTTGGTATAATCATATAATATGTAACTACAAAATGAGGGTAATAACCAAATTTCCGTACAGAACTGTCAGAAATTGAGCGAAAGTTTGATATCCGCAAAAATAGCCACTTTGAAAAAGGTTAAAAAAAGACTCATTACCTCCTTAAGAACAGAGCAATCGACATACTCGACAGCCTTTACTTTTTTTGCAAGACTTCTACCTTCTTCTTCTGTTATAGGATTAAGCTTTCGTGTTGCCCACATGTTTTTTTTCGTAATATGTGTATTTATTCCGACTAGTATACATGGCACATCTGGACAAAAATGCCTTATTTCAGGTATCCACTGAAGAACAAAATGCGTTTTGGTAAGAGACAACAATTACAAAAAAATAAACTTTTGTCATGCCTTTTCTACCCAAAAAGAAATAAACACCTTATGCAGAAAAGTTTTCAGCATGCATAAAGTCTCTATGTAAAAGTGCAACATTCATTTTCAGCTTTTCCATCAGGAATATTTCTATATCCAAAGAAAACAGAGACCTTTGCTCATAATTTATTGATCGCTGTGTGCTATAGAGATTTTTTTTACATTGATTATATAAAGACGGAATGCAAGTAATAATTTATTATTTTTTTCAGAAAACAATTAAAAGGTCTTTCCTGCGATTTTGAATCATGTACTTTCAATCAAAGACATCGGTAAAAATGGGGTTTTATTTTAATTATCTAAACTGAAAACTGCATGGTTGCTAATAATTTTGTGCCACTGGTCAAGTGCAAAAAAAGTCGGCTTTAAATAGCTATTTCGACAACTTTGTCTCCTCAGTGCAGATCAAATAAAAACATTTAAAAATCCATAAATCAAAAGATGTGTACTATTGGAAGAAAAGGAATTTTGAGGAGTTTATCGATGTGAAAACGCGGCCGACTCAAAAACTTTATGTCAAGTTTGTGAGGGAAAGGACGCGTTTATACATCCATAATCTCCTCCAAAATTACTTTTATTTCTTATAATTCCAAATCTTGGAACTTTAAACGATGTAATTACTGAATTCGACATCACCGTATAATACACTTTTCAACTTCTGAGTGCATTCATTGGCAAGAAGCGTTTATCGGAGAAATACCTTCTTTGTTTTTCATGACGTTAACCAATGAAATTTGGCGTTGCATTTACAATTGGAATTATAAGCTTATATCCTAATAGCTTTTATAGATGTCAGCTTTTAAGGATATAATGATAGCTTATATCTAAAAAAACATGCTAAAATATTTTGCTTTTTTATTATTTTTTTCCAGATATAAGCACAAACACAAAATATTATTATTAGGCCATTGGTCTAAAACCACTTGCCCAATACTGTTCGAGACAAGTATCAAATAATGGCTTTGATGAGTCACACATTTTTGCTACTACATTTGATCAACTATCTGTTACGGTTTCCAATTTTATCTGCTAACAAGATTAAATGACACATCCAAAGTTCATTTTCATCTATTATCTTTGACATTCAGTTTTTAGATTACAATATATTATCTCCAAATTAAGTGAAGACCCAAAGTCTTTACGACTAACGGTTTCCGAGAAAAAAAATGTCACTGAAAAATTTTAAAAGGGGCAATAACTCAAAAGAAAAATCTTTACGACAACTAATCCGTAATTTTCCACCAATTTCCTCCATGAACTTACAACAATTTTTCCAGTTATACTTCATCAGTTACAGGACTGTGCAACGTAGCCCTTACTGATTGTCGACCATGAAACAAATTGCTGACTAGCGTGAATGGATTGCTGACGTGAACGTGAAGGGACGGGACGAATTGTTTCACGTTCAATTTCGGTAACGTCCAGTTTCCCGAAGAAACATGTAATCATTACTCAAATAAATAATTAAAAGTTTGTGCCAAGCAAAATAACTACGTATAATTTTATGTCGATATAATCTTTTATTGACTGAATATTTTCTGTGAATAAAAATCCACCTTATTTTGGTCACTTTTTCTAGAACCATACAGATAACATAACGGCTTGAAATAAATATGTATTTTTAAAGTGATGTCGATTTTCATGATAACCTCTGTAGGAGCTGCCGATGTGACGTCACAGGCTTACCTTTGTTGGCAAGAAATCGAAGTCACTGATAAGGGTCATAAAAATGTCATTTTCAATTAACTTGTAAAAATTTGTTATTTCACTTAGATCGATAATTCCTTTTGATCTCAATTTCAGAGTGTTTACACTTTAACAGGATGTAAAAATTTTCAACTTTTTATTTTTACTGCTTATAGAATTAGTGTGTTTGTAAATCATACTAATGTTTCGAAAATTCCACATTTTTAAATGCACATGATAAAATATTTGCCGATTAAAAAAAAAGTAAATCGAGAGAAAAAATATGAATGACCCAAATTTTAACATGCACTTTACTAATATATATATATTGTGAAATGTAGACGCAATATATATATATATATAGATGTTGGAATATTAATGTTGAGAAAAGGGGGAAGTTCTCTTTTGGAAAGTCGAAATCATGACGCTTGTCATAAAGTTTTGTTTTCAGAAGTCCAGAGTTGTCATTGTAGAGGTATAGGTCAAGATATAATACTGATGATGCAGTATCCGCAGGTCTTTAATTTAAAGTTCATTTTGGTTTATTAGATGAAGGTTATCCCCAAACTGAGGATTGTTCAATGAGAGGACACAATCTAAATAACGGAAACTGAAACTAAGGGACTTGGATGGCTTATTGTTTTTTTTTCACAAGCCCTTGTATGAACCTGGCTTCGTCCGAATAAAGAAACAAATCTGATAAAAGAGGCACACAATTAGTCCCAAAGGTATCCCTATTGTCTGCTGGAAAAATTGTCCTCCAAATTCTACAAGTATGTTACCAATCAAGAAATCCACCATTTAGATGACATCTTCCTCTGTATACTTTTTGATGGAATCAGTGTAATATTTAACAAAATAGACCATCTTTACCTAACACTTAACATGGATATCTTCTTTCGCCCTTTTTCTTACAGAAAGACTGATGTATTTAATCCCAGAGTAACATTACTTTAGCTTATTATATGGGAGAAGTGTATAGAGTGTAGAAAATAGCAAATAGTCCGACACGGTTGCAGTGGTTAAGTTCAATTGAAAATAGATATTTCAATTGAATGGATATAAGGAAGAAAAATTTTGATTAAACTGAATTGTTCTTGTCAATTTTAAATATAGAGTTTAAACCGCAGACTAAAACTCTTACTATTGGAACCTTCTAATGTTCATAACAATGAAAATTTTATATTGCAACATAAAAAACTCCCTAGAAGGGATATGATGAAGTAAAATAAAAAAAAGGTAAAAGAATGGATAACAGAAAACAACTACAATGGCTGAAAATTATAATTACATGCCACAATCTGCTAGGGAACTACACAATAAAAACACGTATAACACAAAAGTCAAACGTAGACAATGATAGGAAATCAGAACAACCGGAAAATTAATTATATTTTAATTAATCTGAAAAATACTGAATTATTCTGGAAATTTTTAGATATTAAGTTTAAAACGCAGATTGAAATCTTACATTTCCAACCTTCTGCGGCTAAAATCCCTGAAAGTTTTATATCGTGACAAAAAAAAACCCTTTGAAAAGTTACGATGAAGTAAAGTTTTTAAAACAAACTGATACTGCACACTAAATATCCTACTTTTAAAACCTTCTTATGCTAATATTCACGGAAGTTTCATATATCACGACCAAAAATCTTCTACGAACGGTTATGATAATGAAAAAAAAAACAAATTGTTTAGTCCTTATTAAATACTGAGTTACAACCGCTTACTTAAACTATTACTTTTTAACCTTCTTATGCCTAAATTCATAAATTTTTTATATCATCACATCAAAAACTCCTTCGAAAATATTTGATTGAGTAAAATTTTTAAAAATACTGAATTTTGATGTCATTTTAAAATATTTATTTTAAACCAGAGTCTAAAAATCTTACTTTTAAAACTTTCTGATGATAAAATCCTTAAAATTTATATATAGCGACATGAAAATTCCTTCGAAAGTATATGATGAAGTAAAATTGAAAAAAAAATGAATTGTTGTTAAAATTTTTAAATATTGAGTTTAAAACGCGTTAAAAAATCTAAATTTTCGAAATACATTTATGCTTTAAGGAATCGTAACATCTTTATTTTTCTAAAAATATGAAAGTCAAAATTGTATAATGATTTGTTTTGCTCATTTTTGGAAATTATAACGGTAAATACTGATAAAATATATGTCTCAAGCAGAGACATACAATCTGACGTCTCTGACAACAATAAATCAGTGAAAGATTAATTAAATATAATAATTTTAAGTCCTAGAATATAAAAAACTGGCTTATAACCACATTTTTTAACATCTACTATTTAAACTGTATTTTATTAATTAGATGGCTAACATTTTTTCGCAACACGGCCAACACAATGGCACGCTTTACATGATAGCAACTCATCACACGTTTGTTCTTTGTAATAATGGTACTCGTTATAAACGATAGTAGTAAGTGGAAACGGAAGACACAAAAACTGCGAGTGCAATACGGAAAAACGGAATACACTCGGTTAAAATGTAAAATACATTAATCAACAGTACAAGTGAAAAAAAATCTCTAACATGTATAAATACGCAAAATTTACAACCTTAAACATCACTTACTAAATGGGCGTGAGTGGACAAATAAGATTACCATCAATTGTCACGCTTCGCTTCAATTGACAGATTGGACGGCTAGTTACTAAAGGACCAATAACGAACACCTAACGACTGACTGATCCCCTTTTCAGTAGGGGCTACGTTGCCTAATACTTTATCTATAACAATGTTCGAGTTTATCTCCTAGCAAGCTGTTTTGACCCATCCGAAAGTACAACCCAAGAGTCTATATATCTCACTGACAGTTTGAATGTACTTTATACACTACATGTGTTTCGGTTTTATTTAATGTCAATATTATTCTATATTTATGACTACTAACAATTAATTGAATTTTTTGTTCTCTATCAGCTTTTACACGTTTTTGGTCATTGAACTTCCAAATGTTTTGGCTTTATCTGCACTGATGAGACATAAGTTGTCGAAATGCGCATATGCAGAAAATAAATTAACAGTAACTTCGGTATTTTGTTATTTATTACCACTGGGCCGATGCCTCTGCTGGTGGACTGTTAGTCCCCGAGGGTATTCACCAACCCAGTAGTCAGTACTTCGGTGCTGACCCGAAAACCGATTTTTAAACCTTGCAATATCTAAATTTTACAAAATTTTGATTAAAACTAAGGAGTATCTCCCCCATGCATAGCTCTGTTTCATTTGGCCCAGTGGTTTCAGAGGAGAAGATTTTTGGAAATTGTTGACGGACGGATGACGGACGAGAGACCACGAACGCCGGACGCAGAGTGATGGCAAAAGCTCACATGGCCTTTTAGGTCAGGTGAGCTAAAAAGCACATAGCAATAGCCCTGATAAATAATAAGGATGAGGATAACTCTCCATTTAGAAATTGAACATCGCTACTCAAGGAAACTCTAGTTAATATAAATCACATATCAGTAGCGTAGGGAAATTACCATCTATAATGCAAACATCACCCGCATAGGGGAACAAAACAAATTGTAAAGCGCAAATGATGGATCACCACTAGCTTATGGAATTGGTGGAGGCATAAAGCACACATCACTAATACTGGGAACCATATAAAGTTCACATAACTAGCCTAGCCAACTTTACTATTTATTAAGCACACTACACTAGCCCAGGGAACTGTACTGTTTATAAAACATGTCCCAACTTCACTAGCCAAAGGAACTCTGTCATTCATTAAGCTCACATAGCTAACATAATAAAATATAGTAAGTGAGAACCGAACCGTCAGTCTAACACGAACAATTCGTCTATAAAGTACACATCGCCTACCCGGGGAACTAACTAAACATTAAGCTCACGTCAATAACCTAGGGATCCATACCATATTAAAAGGACAAATCACTAGCCTAGGAAATTCATCAATGTATAAAACAAACATCATTGGCTGGGGACTATACCATATACAGAGTGCAAATAAAGAGCTCACACAACGAGCCTAAGAAACTCTTCGTCGAAAAAGTACATATCTCTAGCCTAGGGAGATATATATATATATATATATATATATATATATACTGGGCAAAAAAAGTTAAGGATCATATTCATTCAAATTCTTGTATCTTTATTTTCGTCTTGAAACATGATCATAACCACTGTTCTGATCAACATGACATTTTGCACAGTGTATACACTCACCATTATGAATATTTTCTGCAATTTTCAACTTTTCAAAATTTCTCATTTTTGAGAAAATCATGTTTTTTGCAAAAAGAATCATCATTTTGACATTTCTGTCGGGTTGTTAAATCTTTTGACTGCCCACAGACTTCGATTCACTAAAAATTGTTGAAAAGTGGCAAAGAAATGGGTATTCAATTCAGGGTACCAATTTTATCCCATACAGAAATTTCCACTTTTAGCTCACCTGGCTATGCCAGGGTGAGCTTTTGTCATCTCTTTGCGTCCGTCGTCCGTCTGTCCGTCCGTCGTTAGCTCACTTTTAAAAATCTTCTCCTCCGAAACTACTGGAGGGATTGGTTTGAAGCTTCATAGTAATCATCTATGACATGTCCTGTACAAACTATCCTCATTTTATTATGATCCGATGAAAAACATGGCCGCTGGTGCTAAAAATAGAACCTAGGGGTAAATTGGTGTTTTTAGCCATTAACTCAAAAACCGATGCAGATATCAAAAATCTGACATGAAGTAAAATTATCCAGAATGCCGAGATCTATCTGCTCTGCAATTTTGAAGAAAATTGGAAAACCCGTCTTAGAGTTATAGACCCTTTTCCGTAAATTTTTCAAAATTTGTGCATTTTTTATTTTTTATTTCAAAAACTGTAACAGATAGAGGTGAAGTGTAAATCAAAAAAATGTTCAGCATATCAAGATCTACATACTCTGAAATTTTGAAGAAAATCCAAAGGCCTGTGTATGATTAATTGGCCGTTTTTCACCTTTTTTTCCATTGCCATATGGTTATGGATTATTTCCCTTTAAATTCTGTGTTCAAATCTTCTTAAGTTAACTTTTCTCTTTTAAGCTTTAGAGAAATTCCCTACTATCACTTCATTTAAAAAATTATTTCTTCCATAATTAAGAGCAAAAACAGTGTTTTTGTGTAAATTTCTGCAATTTTTTGCAAAAATACTTTCTTAATCTATACCTTCTTTCATGTCATAATGATTTTCCTATATAAACATATTGTGTATATAACTGGGACTTTAGTTGCAAATCACTATGAACTCTGCTGACATGTATGTTGAGGTAGTTTATTAGCTTCATAGACAGCTTAATGTCAAAAATATTAGTATATAAAGCCTTTAGTGAGCAGTTGATGAAATTAACCTGAATGGATTTGAACGGAACTTGGCATTAATGATGCTTATGAGGTGCTGACTACAATATATATATATATATA
>MJUU01070718.1:49564-118117 GCA_002080025.1 Modiolus philippinarum
ACATGGCCATCTGCAGGGAACTTAATTTATTACTCGACTGTATGGAAAGAGCGTACAAAGAATTTTTTATCTGAAACATCTTGGCTAGTCACAATGTATCTTAGATGGCCCCCTTCAAAACAGATGTCCTTCAAGTCTGCACCTTATGCAAATTTTGGCTACCAATGGGAAACAAAGTTTAATATAGGAGTACATTCAAAGATCTTCTTCTTTAAAACCATTTGGCCAGTTGGAAATAAACTTTGGCACAATACTTAATTTTCTTTAAAATTGTGTCCTGCAGATCCATCCCTTATCCAAGATGGCATGCAATAGGGAAAATAGTTAAATTAAAGTTGGATCATATAACATAAATGTTTAGTTACATAGTTTGAAAATGAGACCCTTTAACATATAAGTTGATTTGAAGTTATGTATTGGCCATGGTCCAGGTGAGCGATACAGGCTCTTGAGAGCCTCTTGTGTTTGGGTCGTTTCCAAAATTTCGAAGGGTATGGTGTTCAGATTAAACTTTTTGACTTAACAGCGTCGACTGAACCATCAAGACACAAAAATTGTTCAAGTAAAGGCTTCATTGTATCGGTTCCTGACAGAAATTTGATTCGTTTTTTAAGGCAGATAAATTTTTGGGGTAAAAATTCAAATTCCAGAAATTGTGTTTTTCGAGGAGGGATGAACAGATGGAAGGTTGACTTCATAGACTTTTTTCAAGTGTCTAACCCGATAATCTCGAAAACATTAAATACCAGGATGAACGGCTCTTGTATGATTAGGTCAAATTAAACTGAGTTGTAAAAATGTGTTGTAAAACTTAACACATTTATAATGGAAATGAAAAACCTTGATCCTCAACTTTTTTGTTGAGTATATAACGTACACGTAACAAGCCGAGGGAATTAGATATATAAAAAACACAGGTTACATGCCTAGCAAACGAAACAAAAAAAAATAAAGCATACATCAGTAACAAAAGAAAGCATAAAGCACACATTGCTAGGTTATATAAATCATTTGTATCTATACCACACCTAAATAAATTAGGAAACTTCAACATATATGTAGTGCACATTATGAGCAGACATTACTAGCCTAGGGAAGCCACAATATAAAAGCACACATCACTACCCCAGGTTTTGGATCGTCAATCTGTTACTTTGGTCGCTTGGGTAACTATTTTATTAGACAATACTGAACCCTGTAACACTTCATCAGCACACATCACTTTCCTATCGAAACAACGGCAGTCGAATACCGAAGCAACAAAGAACAAGATTACATTAATAAAACTGTACCATATATCAAGCACACATCATTTCTTAAGTGGGAACTATGCAATAAATATATAGCGCACTTTTTGAGCACAAGTCCCCTAACATCGAAAAGCACACATCACTTACCTGGGAAAATATACCATATATAAAAGCACACATCACATCACAGGGATATGTCCGTCCCAGGTCAGTAACCAAGAAATGTAATACTTCTTTAGGGTAGTGATATGTGTTCCTGAGGTAAGTAACTAGGTAAAGTAATAACTACCATAGATTAGATATATGCCCTCCTGGCTTAGTAACCTACATATGTAGTAAGGTAACAACTACCCTTAGCTTGTGCCACTGGCTATGTAAGTGAATTAAGTGACGGCTAGCAAGACAAATCACTAGCCTGGGGTAGTTGTCGATAACTGTTACCTTGTATATTTACACTACCCCAGGCTATTGATATGCCATCATGAGGTAAGTAACTTAGTACTGTAACAACTTTCCTGGCTAATAATATGTCCTCCTGGGGAAAATAACAAATACAGAAAAAACAACTCGGGGGGTCACGGGTAAAAGGTGATACAAGTATAAGCAGATGATCCCCTTTACTTGTGACCCCTCAAACTGCACTGTGCTTGTCCACATGGGGTTAGTAACCAAGTAAAGTAACAACTACCTTAAAATATTTAGGAAAGTAAATAATCTTGCCCTTAGTGGTTAAAAAGATTCTAATCGGAAAAATTTCCTAAATTAGCATTCTTGCTTGAAAAACTTTGCAAGCCGTCTCCTTTAAGAATCAAATGACGGGTCAGCAACGATTGCTTTTGGGTTAGTAAATAGACAAATAAAGGGATATGGAGTAAATGTACATTGAAAAAAAATCCCTAAAACCACATGGCAAGATTAATCAATTGTTCTTCACCTATTCCAGATCAAGTTTGTCAATCAAAGTAGAAGAGCAATTTCATTATCAAATTTTATCAACCAACGCTAGGTTTTCAGTTTTTACATGTTTCCTTATATTCTGACCTTTTTGGCTAAAATCAGTGATGTTAAGGTGTCTGCAGCGTATTAATTTCCTATTATAGAATTTTGTAAAATTTTATGTGTAGAAACATAATTGTATTATTGTTCAAAATGTAAAATAAAATTTGGGGGTCACCGTGCATTTAAGCGCAAAATCTGAAACTGAAAATGTCAGGATTTTACATAGAAATGATAGGGAAAATGATCATAATTAGAGGATAGTTTGAAAAATCTATTATAGATTTTTTTCATACTTTGCATGTGTGTATTTATCATTATGTAGTTTACATATAAAAAATAAAAATTAGGGGTCACCGTTGAAATAAGAGAGAAAAATTGCAAAAAGTTAATTTCTCTTGTGATATCTTTGTTAAAATATTTTATCAAATTATCTCCCTTGAATAATTTCTGTGTTCTGTAAATCCAGCAACAGAATTAAAGCTCGCGCTTTAACTCTCGTTTTTGTAATGAAAATTTTATAAAAATGATCAGGAATACAAATTTTAAATACATTTGAACTTTCTTTTCATTTTAAATAACTATTTTGTTAAAGTTCTTAATGTATGAAACCTAAATGAACAATTTAATGGACAAAAATGGTGGAATAGTACCACTGAGACACCTTAAGGGTGTTTATAAGGCGGAATTAGAGGATCCAATGTGGAGAGTGCACAATATCTAAACTTTTGTCTTTCAATTTATTAAGTTTCGAGTTTTCCCGCTTTGTTTACGTTTTGTTTATTGTTATCACGTTTCCGACACGATAAACTATTTCCTCGATACTTAAATCTTGAGTATTCATAACTATCGTAGGTTCGTAATATACAGACGTTACCTGCTTCGGTAGTCTGATATTGAGCGATTTTCACACGTTTGAATTTTTTCTTAAATTTAAACATCTATCTTCAAAAAAAATATCAAATAGGAGGCACTTTATCTTCATAAAGTTTAAGACAAAAATGTATTTAATAAATTTATAGGTCAGCTGTGTATGTAAGGTCATATCATTTGGAATATTTGAATATTAAAATATCTGATATTCTTTGCTTTATCTATATATTCCGACTTAAACATTTTATACAAATATAAGGACATAAGTCAGTAACAGTTACGCTTAAGAAAGGTTGCAAGTTTTGTCGATTTTCCCCTACAGTCTGCATAATTATAAAGAGGAGACAAGTTGTAATCAAGCACAAAGTAGTGTTATAATTGTACATGGTTGCAGCGAATTCTGCTCAAACCGATGCTAGGGGCCGTCTTGAACTTAATATGAGGTATGAGCATAGCTCATTATTATAGGCCTCATAGTGACTTCTAGATGAAGAATAATAAAAACGTTGTTCCATTGCTTAAATCGTGCCTTTGTACAGACCTTGTCTCATGTGCGTTTACTCAATATCCTTCCATTGTTAATGAAAAATATTGATCGTATGCATTCTATAAGTGCGCCCCATAATATTTATTTTACAGTTTATCTTGCATTCACAAATAAACCAATAAAACATTTCCATACAATAATGGCCTGCTGTAAATGGAAACATCCATATTTGTCAACAGAAGGGGAAACAACCTTTTCAAGGATTGAAAAAAAATTATGTCTTAATCGATGATTTGCCAATTACAGGAGTTGTTGTCAGTTCTAGTCATAAGTTTGTGTTTTTAATACTTTCTTAGTCACCGAGCGGACAGTTCAAGTGTGTACAGTTGCTATTTTTTTTTTTTTTTTGGACTTTATACAAGTAGCACTTTAAAGAATGCTAAGCGCCATTTGGGATTTTGTTTTGAATTATATGGCTGACTAAACGTCTGCTAAAGGTTAAACTATCATAACTTTTAATTAAAAAAAAATTTTTGGGGTTGGTTTTCACAAGCAGGGAACCATTGTGTCCCCTTAAGATTTTTCAAAAAGTTACCTCCCTTTTGGGTTTGCTAAATTCATTCTGTTGATTGCAGAACTGGCAGAGGGTATATTGCCAGTAGATATAACGCCATTCTCGCTTATTGCCAAAAATTGCTTGGTCCAAAACATGGCGATGATACAAGGGTGCATTAATTGTTTTATTATACTGTGAAAATATTATTGTTCCTTAGGTTCCAATTTTCGTGGATTATGTGGTTCGCTTAAGCCAAGAAATTAAAGTTCCAAACGAAATCCATATTTTGCTTTAGATTTTGTAATACGTTTAAACACAAGGTAGAAAAACTTATTATTATTTAGATTACCTCATATCTCACATTTTGAAAAGAATCTGGCGCAAATACAGAAAAACAGACAAGAAACACATCAGTGTCGGGATAACATAATCGTCTAACCAAATTATAGTCATCGCTTCCAGCTGTATCGAATATTTTTAGTTCATAAGAATCTCCATTAATCATTGCCGTTGCTGTAAACCTGTCGACGAACTGAAATTAGACATGACATATAACATAAGAACAAGGATGAAACCAGTCCAATGAAAAACAAGAGGCTCTCAAGAGCCTGTATCGCTCACCTGGACCATGGCTGACATAGATAAAAGGCATTTCCAATAGGAAAAACAAAACATAAAATTTAGCAGAATACTTTTTTTCTAAAATTAAAGTATTCTTGTTTGGTTTCCATGGCAACCGAAAAATCCACCATCCATTACAACCCATAACAGAATACCATTCAAAAAAAAATTGGGCAGGGGTTCCCCTTATAATCAAGGTAATACATAATGCTGAAACTGAAACATTCAGACCACAATTCAAATAAAAATTCAAAAAATTTGGGCAGAGGTTCCCCTTAAAATCAATAGGGCCAATGTAAAAACTATGTTCCAGATGGTGGCCATCTTGGATCAGGTATGGACCTGCCAGATACATTTTTTGGATGGGACCACATAAGAACAATTGTGGCTTAGTTTGGTTCTAATTGGACCAGTAGTTTCTGAGAAGAAGATCTTTAAATGTCTTTTCCATAGGGTCGAATGTTAAAACTATGTTCCCACTGGCAGCCATCTTGGATTAGGTACGGACTTGCCGGATACCTTTTTTGGAAGGGACCATCAAAGGATCATTGTGACTAAGTTTGGTTATAATTGGACTTGTAGTTTCTGAGAAGAAGACGTGTGAATGTAATTTCCATAGGGTCGAATGTTAAAACTATGTTCTCCGTTGGTGGCCATCTTGGATTAGGTACGGACCTGTCAGATACCTTTTTTGGAAGGGACCATCTAAGGACCATTATGTCTAAGTTTGGTTATAATTGGACTGGTAGCTTCTGAGAAGAACATCTTTGAATGTATTTTCCATTGGGTCCAATGTTAAAACTATGTTCCCCGCTGGCGGCCATCTTGGATTATGTACGGACCTGTCGGATACCTTTTTTGGAAGGGACCATCTAAGGACCACTGTGACTAAGTTTGGTTATAATTGGACTGGAAGTTTCTGAGATCTTTGAATGTAATTTCCATAGGGATCAATGTTAAAACTATGTTCCCAACTGGCGGCCATCTTGGATTAGATACAGACCTGTCAGATACCTTTTTTGAAAGGGACCATCTAAGGACCATTGTGTCTAAGTTTGGTTATAATTGGACTTGTAGCTTCTGAGAAGAACATCTTTGAATGTCTTTTCCATAGGGTCCAATGTTAAAACTATGTTCCCCGCTGGCGGCCATCTTGGATTATGTACGGACCTGTCGGATACCTTTTTTTTAAGGGACCATCTAAGGACCACTGTGACTAAGTTTGGTTATAATTGGACCAGTAGTTTCTGAGAAGAAGATCTTTGAATGTCTTTCCCATAGGGTCCAATGTTAAAACTATGTTCCCCATTGGCGGCCATCTTGGATTAGGTACGGACCTGTCAGATTCTTTTTTTTGGAAGGGACCATCTAAGGATCATTGTGTCTAAGTTTGGTTATAATTGGACTTAGTAGTTTCTGAAAAGAACATCTTTGAATGTCTTTTCCATAGGGTCCAATGTAAAAACTTTGTTCCCCGCTGGCGGCCATCTTGATTTAGGTAGGGACCTGTCGGATATCTTTTTTGGAAGGGACCATCTGAGGACCATTGTGTCTAAGTTTGGTTATAATTGGACTAGTAGTTTCTGAGAAGAAGGTCTTTGAAAGTCTTTCCAATAGGGTCCAATGTTAAAACTATGTTCCCCGCTTGCGGCCATCTTGGATTAGATACGGACCTGTCGGATACCTTTTTTGGAAGGAACCATCTAAAGACCATTGTGTCCAAGTTTGGTTATAATTGGACTGGTAGTTTCTGAGAAGAAGATCTTTGAATGTCTTTTCCATAGGGTCCAATGTTAAAACTATGTTCCCCGCTGGAGGCCATCTAGTAGTTTCTGAGAAGAAGGTCTTTGAAAGTCTTTCCCATAGGGTCCAATGTTAAAACAATTTTCCCCGCTGGCGGCCATCTTGGATTAGGTACGGACCTGCCGGATACCTTTTTTGGAAGGGACCATCTAAGGACCATTTTGACTAAGTTTGGTTATAATTGGACTGGTAGTTTCTGAGAAGATCTTTGAATGTCTTTTCCATAGGGTCCAATGTTAAAACTATGTTCCCCGCTGGAGGCCATCTTGGATTAGGTACGGACATGCCGGATACCTTTTTTGAAGGGGACCACCCAAGGACTATTGTGACCAAGTTTGGTTCCAATTGGCCCAGTGGTTTCAGAGGAGAAGATCTTTGAATGAAAAGTTTACGACTGACGGACGGACGGACGGACGGACGGACGCCGGACGCCAAGTGATGGCAAAAGCTCACCCTGGCATATCCAGGTGAGCTAAAAAGATAATTTTTTATGGTCTTCTCTATTGAGACAATAACAACAACAATGGCGGAAAGGAGAACTGAACATGTATATCAATGCAATTACAGTGTCAAAACTGTGTTTGACCCTACCATTTGAAATTAGAAACCTTAATATCTCTCTAACCTTGTTCTAGGAATTTTGTTTTCAGAAATGTAACAAGGGCTCTCAAGACCTTGTATCGCTCACCTTGACTATGGCCATGTTTGGTTCCAATGTGCCTAGCAGTTTCAGATAAGATCTTTCAAGATTTCCTTCACATCATCTTCGCTAGCCAAGGGTTACGGTCCGCTCCTCTCCTCTTCACCCTTGGCAGATCTAGCTTGATTTCTGAAGCCACAAATCCATAGATTTGATTGGTTGCAGTTCTTCTTGGCTGCATCCAATTTACTTGCAGAAATTCATATTTTTAACAAATATAATGACAATAAACTTAAAATATAGCGCGTATTGATTTTTTCAATTTTGCAAAATTCCAAGGATTTGTAATGTTTCTTTTCTTTTGAGGGTTAATTTTTCTTAATTAAGTATTTTCTTGAATTTTGACATTATCAGATATCATAAATAATCTTTTATTTTTACAATAAATCATACTGAAAATCTTACTTCAAAGGGAGATAATTTAAGACTTCGTGTCTCCAAAATGAGGATAGATCTGCCAAGGGTGAAGAGGAGAGGAGCGGATCGTAACCCTTGGCTAGCGAAGATGCCTTCACATAGGTCCAATGTTAAAAATAAAATCTGGTTGGCAGTCTTCTTAAGTAAAGGGCGACCCTAAAAACACCTTTGTTTCAAGAGACCCCATAAAGGAGATTCCGGGCATGTTCTGTTTTTAGCTCACCTGGCCTAAAAGGCCATGTGAGGTATTGCCATCACTTGGCGTCCGTCGTCCGTCCGTCCGTTCGTCCGTCCGTTGTAAACTTTTTTAAAAATCTTCTCCTCTGAAACCACTGGGCCTATTTTAAACAAACTTGGTCTGAATCAATACCAGGGTATCTAGATTCAAAATTGTGTTCGATTAGTCCGAGGACCAAACAACATTTCTGCCGTTACTAAAAATAGCACATAGGGGTAAATTGCTGTTTTTGGCAAAAAACTCGAAAACCGTTACAGATATCAAAACTCTGACATGGGTAAAAGTGATCAGCATGGCAAGATCTACCTGCCCTGCAATTTTGAAGAAAATCTGATTACCAGTTTTAAAGTTATTGCCTTTTTTCCGGAAATTTTTCAAAATTTTAATATTTTTTATCAAAGAAACTATAGCAGATAGAGGTCAACTTTAAATTGCAAAAATGATTAGCATATCAAGATCTACCCACCCTGACATTTTGGAGAAAATTCAAAAACCCTTGTAGGAGTAATTGCCCTTTTTCACAGAATTTTCAAAATTTTCATATTTTTCGCCTTTAATTTCCAAAACTATAAAAGATGAAGGTTAAGTGTAAACTGATAAAATGTTTGCCATGCTGTGCTGACTTCAAAAGTGGTGTTGAAAATCGTTCTTTGACCGCCATTTTCAAAATGGCCTCCAGAAAAGGCGGGAAAATTCAACATTGTTCAATTTCAATAAAATTTGGTTTCCAAATAGATATTGATGTTGCGACTTCAAAAGCAGTGTTGAAAATTGTTAGTTGACCGCCATTTTCAAAATGGCCGCCAAGAAAGGCGTGAAAAATCAATGTTCATTGATTTCAATGAAATTTGGTTTCCAAATAGGTATTGATGTCGCAATTTCAAAACCGATGTCAAAAATTGTTGTTGAATGCCATTTTCAAAATGGCCGCCAAAAAAGGCTGGAAAATTCAACATTTTCCTATTTCAATGAAATTTGGTTTCCAAATAGATATTGATGTTGTGACTTCAAAACTGATGTTGAAATTTGTCATTGCCTGCAATTTACAAATGATGTTTTGACTTCAAAACTGGTGTTGAAAGTGGTCCTTAGCAAGAATGTTTTTTGTCAAAAAAGCCAAACAAAGAAATATAGTAAAACATGATACAGTTCAAGATATTGATGGTGTTCCAGCTACCAAAGTTTGAGACACTGAAGTTCAACTGCATAACTTACAATGTAAGCTTGATTGTCGTATTGTGCTTCATAGTTTTTCACAATATAAGAAATATGTTTAAACTAGGTGATAAAGGGAAACCCCTGCCAAAATCTTTTTATTGAAAGGGGGACTTGGAATGTTTTGATTTCAGCAATGCATTATCTAAATTATAAGGGGAAATGAAATGGGTTGTAATGGATAGTGGGGCTTTAAATTACCGTGAAAACTGCTGAATCTACTTGCCCAATTGGAACCATACTTGGTGACAACTGTTCATAGTCGGTACCTATCGAAGAATGTTTCTGGTAAGTCTGCATATATTCCAAGATGGCCGCCAGCAGGGGACATAGTTTAACATTGGACCCTATGGGAAAAACACATTCAAAGACATTTTTCTCTGAAACTACTTGGTCAGTTGGAATCAAACTTGATCACAATAGGCCTATAATGGTCTTCTCAAAAAATTATGTCTGACAAGTCTGCACCTCATCCAAGATGGCCGCCAGCAGGGACCGTTGTTTAACATTGGACCCTATGGGGAAAACACGTTCAAAGATTTTCTCCTTTGAAACTTCTAGAAGATGAGACACTTTAACATTAGGTTAATTTGGGCTGCAGTTTATGCCAGTAATGGACCAGGTGAGCTATACAGGCTCTTGAGAGCCTCTAGATTATTTTCTTTGTAGTTTTAGAGGAAATATTTAAAACAATTCAATGTGGAACAATTTTCCCAGGTGACAACAGTATTGGAAAAAGTTTGAACTTGAAAAGCACGTTTCACCTTTTTTGAAGAGTTTGAGAAAGTTTGGTTCTAATTGGTCCAGCAAATTCAGAGGATAAGATCTTTGAATTCGTTTTCAAATTGCCCATTGTTTACTATGATACCCGTTGGTTTTCATTTTGGATATAGCGACAACGTGAAAAAGACCTTTTTGCAAGGAACAATTTAAAATTATTGTGCCAAAGATTACTTTCAATTAGCCCCGTAGTATCAGGGACAAAGACCTTTGAAATTATTCCAATTTGGGTCTTCTGTAAAACTTTATTGTCCAATGGCAGACATCGTGGATAAAGTGTAACCTGAAAACTCCTTTTTGCATGACCACGTAAAAATTATTATGCCAAGTTTGGTCCAAATAGGTTCAGCAGTTTCAAAAGAGGTCTTTGAATTCCCGTAAGGTCCCATGTTTAGCTATAGTTCCCTATTTGTGGAGATCTTAAATAATACGTGAACGTGAAGAAAACCCTTTTCACATTTTAAAATAAAATCTTTATGCTAAAGAAAATTACAGCAATGGGATCGGGCACAATTTATCACAGCATTATAAAAACGTACAATATATAACATAATATTTGTAAATGACAGTAAGTGGATATGTTATAAGTTGTTCTATACATAACTTAAGCATCACACACATAAACACACACAAGCACACGCACACACCTTTATAAAGACACGTACAAATACTGCAACCACTAATCAAAGCTTTTACTTAACAATTTATAAATTCATGAACTGTTCGAAAAATCTCAATACTCTGTTCGACAGGATAAAATAAACTACTCAACAAAAGAAATGTCCACTCACTTTTCTGTTGAATATAATTAAGAATTAAACCATTTATTGTTCTCTTTATTGTATTATAATCTTTAACACCACTCGATTCTAGTATTACTCTTGAAATGAACAGTTTTGGTCAAAATTTTGAGAACTTCCGGTTGATAGAATCAAGACATAAATGAGAATGTGCAGAAGATCGGAAGATTGATTGATTGATTAGTTAGAGTTTAACGTCCAATGAGCAATATTTCAGCTATATCAGGACGAGAACAAGTTAATCAATTCAAAACAAATTGTAAGTAAAAGAAGAAAGAAATAAAGGTGAAAGGGACAACCGGGGCAACGACTTTTGATTGCCACTGGAAAAGGGGAGAAATGGGTAGGGGCAGGAAATTTAGCCTTCTATACGACACCCAGTGCGTCTGCTCTCTTTAGAGAAATATAGAACGGGTCTTTATACTGCATGGAGCGTGGCGTTTCTCCACACAGTTTGGCTACAATGGTTCGCGGTCAGGCTTTCCGTATTATGACCTGACTACCCCGCAAAGACAGGGCATTTCCCTATCCACCACCTGGGGTTGCGCCCGGCAGCTCTGTAGCCAAAGCCCCTAAAAACCTAATCAGGTGCCGGGAAAAAAACTTTTTTGTCAAACAAGAACAATATTGACACATTGAATGATTTCAAATAATTTTGCCATTTTGAAATAATCGATACATAAACAACGAGGTTCTCACTTACTGAATGAGATCTGGCAGTTTTGACCACGAGTATTTGTTCCAGTGTGACATAAGTGACAAGAAACTTCAATATGTTTAGAAATTATAACCGAGCTTATTCAAAATGTATCGAATAACGGATGAAGTCATGACGTCATACTGAAAAACGTCAAAACTCCAGAATCAGACCTTGACCTTATTTTTTCTTCATATTTTTTTACGGAATTTTTTCTGTTTTTCTGTAGGATACAAAGAATGCATTGATTTTATCTACAAATAATGAAATTAAATCCGTTTTTGACCACTGATGCGAAAAATGGCTATTATTAGCACTAACTAAAGTTTTTCATAACAAATACGGAAACATTGAAGAAAAATTGGTTTTCTGCAAAGTATACAACCAACCCTGTAAGGAAATAAATTGAGGATCAGTAGGTGTACATTTCTTTCGTTGATTAGTATGCAATGCAAACAAAAATATCAATATACTTGAAATGAAGAAAAGATAAAGTAGAATGTTATTCTATTTATGACATTTAATGAAAATTAGAATGTGTTTTCACATACCAATCTACATGCACAGCTAGGATTTTCTCCTAGGTTAAACCGATAAAGTCCCTTATTCAACGCACTGTTGTTATAACGGATATTAGTGTGTAAAATATTCAGTCGTTTAAAACCAAACAGGAACAGAAGAATTCAAAGGAGTTTTATCTTAAATAAAACTGGTTTTAAAACTTCTCTTACTTTGCTGTCACCAAGATTCAAATAATTCCACGCTCCTAATGTAAATAGAAACAAGAGGCTCACATGAGCCTGCATCGCTCATCTGGTGACTGGTGTTGTTCAATGTCACCAAAAGACTACCCTCATTCTATTTACCAGTTCACCATATGTTACAGTTTCAATGTTGGATGAGGTAGAAGCAGAAAAAAATCACTTTGAGGGGACCAACCAAGGACAATTGTAAATAAGTTTTGTTCCAATAGGCTCACTAGGTTCAGAGGAGAAGACTTTTGAATGCATTTACCATAGGGTCCCTATATTAAACTTTGTTCCACGCTCGCGGCCATTTCGGATGAGGTACAAATGTAAAAATCACAAACTTTGAATGGGACCACCGAAGTTTGAGATTAAGTTTGGTTCCATTTGGCTTGGTAATTTTAGAGAAGACCTTGTATGCATTTCCAATACGGTCCCTATGTTGAACTATGTTCCCTGCTTGTGGCCATTGATGAAGTGTGAACATAAAAATCACAAACTTTGAAGGGGACTACCCAAGGATAATTGTAACCAAGTTTGGCTCGGTGGTTCAAGAGAAAAAGACCTTTGAATGCATTTCAGGTAGGGTCCCTATGTTAAAAAATGTTCCCCGCTTTGGAGGCATCTTGAATGAGGTGAAAAAATACAAATCACAAACTTTATGGGAACCTTCAAAGTACTATTGTTACCAAGTTTGGTTCCAATTGGTTGGGTAGTTTCAGCGAGGAAGATATTTGAATGCATTTCTCATAGGGCCCCTATATTAAACTATGATCCCATGACCATTGGGACTTATGTAGCAAAGTTTGGTTCTAATTGGCACAGCGGTTTCAGTAGAGATCTTTGAATTCATTTCTATGTTCCCTGCTGGCGGCCATCTTGGATGAGATGTGAACTTGCTGGACATATGTCCTTGAAAATCTTAACACTTTTGCAATTCACATTTAACCTCTATCAAAAACAGTTTTTAATCAAGAAATAACGTATAAAAATCGCAAAAATTCAAAGAAAAGGGGCAATTACTCCTATGTGGGCCGTCAGGTTTTCTTCAAAATTGCAGGACCTGTTGATGTTACTTTGCTGACCTTTTTCAAATTTAAACTTCACTTCTATCTTTACCATTTCAATATATAGACTAAAAGTATTTGAAAAAACCGCCAAATTACGACAAAGGGACAATAACTTCAAGACTGGTTATCGGATATTGTCAAAAATTGCAGGATGTGTAGATCTCAACATTCTGATCATTTTACGCGTGTCAGAATTTTGATATATCTAATGATTTCCGAATAATATGCAAAAAACGGCAATTTACCTCAATGTTCTATTTGAAGTAACAGCTGCAATGTTGTTTAGTCTACGACAATAAAAATAATAAACCTGAAACTGCAAACCCTGGTGATGATTTAGGCAAAGTTTGGTTAGTATTGGCCCAGTGGTTTTTGAGAAGAAGACCTTTGAATAAAATTTAACACACGGACAGACGGACGACGAAGGACACAGCTTGTCATACATTAGATATAAGCATCTTTTATTACCCTTTATCGGCAATATGTACATTTTCTCTTTGATCTTACTGACTGATATTGTCAGTATCTCCGTCCTGACCTGATACAAGAAAATATCAGGCAACGACGTCATGAAATTGACATCATGACTCTTACGATGTTGCCGATAAAAACAATAATGGTAGTTCTGAAGGTCTCGACAGAATATATCACTAGTAGCACAGCTCGTCCTATCGGACTCGCCGCGATACGGTGATATTTTCTATCTCGACCTTCAAAACTACCATTATTCTATATGTCTAATAATTTTCCCCACCTAGTTTCCCGTTATAAAGATTCCCGACTAGCAAATAATGGTAAACCATTGACAATCCTAACTGCGTTTTTTTTAAACTCTCTATATTGCTTGAAAAGTGTCAATCTACAGCGCCGCACCTTTTTCGCAGAAGACTATTAAAACTGATAATAAAAAGTTGGGTCCATTGGCGTGTCCGTTCAGTGGAGAAAATTTTGACTGCATTTTCTCATTGGATCCAATTTTAAAATATGTTATCCGCTGGCAACGGTCTTGTATAGAGCGTTAACCTGAAAAAATGTGTGCAACAATTTCAAAGTATTTACATAGGGTCCAATATAATAATGGGTTCCCTGCTGGTGGCCATCTTAGATAAGTACAAATCTGTTTTTGAAAATGTTCTTGGCCACATTTTTTTTAATTTTTGCAGATGTCTACCAAAAGACTTTAATTGAAGTTTGGTTCCAGTTTGCCTATGGTTTTAGAGCAGGAAATCTTTGAATAAAAAAAATACGCCAGACGGACGACGGAGACAAAGTAGTGGAAAAATCTCACCCTGACTATAGCTAGGTTAGCTTTAAATCGAAAATTGTCATATAGTCACTTGACCTGGCAAAAGTTACTGGACATTGCCTACGGTCCTACTTTTGTATTTAATAGTGTCGATATCGACACAATAGAAAAAAATGTTCTAATGTTTACGCACAATTGCACGGAATACTCTTGTTTCGGTTTTCATTGAAAACATTGCGAGGAATTGTTAAGATGTGTCGAAAACAACACCTTCTCAAAATACTTGTTGCTTCCAATTTAAACAGTGAATGGGTTTACCTTCTTCTGGTTGCATTCCGTGCAATTAATTGTCTACATGCAATTTCCATTTGTTTACTGATAACTTTAAATGAAATTGGCAATAAAAGGCGTCATGTCAGTAAATAGAACTGATCAAACCTGCAAATCATCATAAAGTGTGTCATTTTTTACTAGTCCGATCTTGTTAGATATTTTATTCTAGATATTTAAATTAAAAGAGTGAATTGTCTAAATACATGACTGATAATTTTTTTTGTGATTTTCAATCTCAAATTGTACCATTTGAACACGACATTTTGACCTAACATGGTTTTGCTGGATTGTTTATCTACCACGACTGATAACTAGCTGGTCTTGCTTAAGCTTCATTACTTTTTATTTGAAAAAAATCATTTGTTTTCTTAATTTTTCATTTTTTTCCGTGTGAGCATCAATGCATACCTGGATATATTATACGTCTTATTATTTGCATCAGATAGAGTTCTGGCATTGTCAGTTTTCCTCTAGAATGTCAGTCCTCAGCCAGCTCTAACAAAGCAGCTAACTCTGTCAAGACAGACTTCAATGGCTTGCTATTGCCTAGGGATCAAAAATAATCTTTTGATTTTTTCACAATTTCTGAATATTTTCATTTTTTAAAAACTGCAAACCCCAAAAAGATTAAATTAGACTTGTATATCTTTAATAATTTAAACATACATACCGTTGTATTATTTTCTTTAAAAGGTTTATTCAGATATTTATCTATTAATTGCGTTTTGCCAACACAAGGATCTCCAACAAGTACACATTTAATTTGAGAGCATGTTCTTTTTTCTACAAAAATATATGTATATAGCATTATGCACGTTGTTTATAGATCATGACATGAAAACATTTACATTGTTTAGGTATGAGAACTTGTCAATATTTGTAAAACAACGGCAGTAGAATACCGAAGCAAAAAAGAACAAGATTACAAAAATCAAAGTCCAGTGACAAGGCAAAAGCTAGAACACCAGAACACGGAAGACCCTACACAACCACAAAACACAAACACTACAAATACAACAATAAAATCTATAGCACTAACAGCGTGAAATCTCAAAAAGAGTGACATCAGGTGCTCCGGAAGGGTACAGTAATGTGCAACGTAGCCCTTACCGTTTGACGAACGTGAAACGGATTGCTGAAGGAACGTGAACGGATCGCTGACTGGATTAGACGGGACGAATCGTTTCACTTCCATAACAATTCGCGTCCAAGTATTCGTCATTTGACGCATACAATTCGTCAAATGACGAGAAAGGACTCGTCACTTAATGATTTGCAAAATAATCAATACGTTAATAGATAATAGAAATTTTTCGATGAAACTAAACGAATCAAATCGTGATAATTCTTTTATATAAAATTTATATTGACAATGAATTGGAACAGTCAAATTGTTTAATATGGTAAAAAAGAAATCCATTAATCGAAAAATCAATAACTAAATTTCGTTATTTTGCTAAAAACTCCCCGAAAATGAAGAAAATAACAAAAAATCGATCACTTTTAATTAAATAATCACTTTTGTCATTGCACATGGACTGGTCACAAGGAAACTTTCCTTTTCAATATTATTTGGTTCAAAAATCAATGAAAATACACAATTTTGATTAAAAAAACACTTGTAAATTTTCATTTAAGTCATTACAAAGGTGCCCGTCAGTGCTAAAACTTTCCTTTTACAATATTTTGTTTAAAATTCCACGGAAATGAAAAATTTTGACAAGGCATCCCTTAAATTTTTTTTAATTCATTACTAGTACACTGGTCAGTGCAAAACTTTTCTTTTGCACAATATTTTGTTGAAAATTCCATGAAAATGAAAAAAAAAAATAATAAAAGATCACTTCGAAATCTTCATTTTACATGTAGTCATTACAAATTTACTAGTCAGTGCGAAACTTTCCTTTGAAATATTATTTTGTTCAAAATTCCAATAAATTAAAAGAAATGATAATAAAAAATCACTTGTAAATATTCATTTTAGTCATCACAAATACACCTGTTAGTGCGAAACTTTCCTTTACACATTATTTTGTTAAAAATTCGATAAAAAGGGAATTTTTTTTTTGAATCACTTGTGAATCGTCATTTTTTGTCATTACCAATACACCGGTCAGTGCAAAACTTTTCTTTTACACAATTTTTTGTTGAAAGTTCCACGAAAATGAAAAGAAAACGAAAAAAAGTTACTTGTAAATCTTCGTTCAAGTCATTAGATTGCGAAACTTCCTTTTACGCATTATTTTCTTAAAAATTCCATGAAAATGACAAAAAAAATCAAATAAAAGTTCACTTACAAATTTTCATTTTAGTCATTACAAATGTACAGGTCAGTACGAAACTTTCTTTTTACATATAATTTTGTTCAAAATTCCAATAGATTAAAAAAAATTATCAAAAATTACCTGTAAATATTTTATTTAGTCATTTAGAACATACCGGCAAGTTCGAAACTTTGCTTTCACACATTATTTTGTTTAAAATTTCAAAATGAAAAGTTTCAATAAAAAATCACTTGTAAATCTCATTATAGTTTTCACCAATACACCGGTCAGTGCAAAACTTTCTTTGTACACAATATTTTATTGACAAATCGATGAAAATGGAAAAAAAAAATGATAAAAAATCACTCGTGAATCTTCACTATAGTCATTACCAATAGATTGGTCATTGCAAATCTTTCTTTTTACACAATATTTTATTGAAAAAAATACATGAAAATGAAAAAAAAATGATAAAAAATCACTTGTAAATCTTCATTATAGTCATTACCAATACACCGGTCAGTGCGAAACTTTCCTTTCACACATTATTTTGTTGAAAATTCTATGAAATTGATTTTTTTTTTATAAAAGATCATTTGGAAATTTACATTTTAGTCATTACAAAAGTACCGGTCAGTCCGAAACTTTCCTTTTACATATTATTTGGTCAAAATTCCATGAAAATGAAAAATTCTAATAAAAGATCATTCAGAAATCTTCATTTTAGTCATTACAAATGTACCAGTCAGTGCAAAATTTTCCTTATACATATTATTTTCTTCAAAATTCCAATAAATTAAAAAAAATTGAAAAAAAACTCAATTGTTAATCTTCATTATAGCTGGGACTAATATAACAGCGATTTGAAACTATTTAACAAACAAGTCTGATCGAATAAAAAGCTGAATAGAAATTGGTTATAAATGCATTAGGAGTTGTTTTCTTGTGTAAAGAGGTCGTAAAAGTATCGAGATACCGCCCAATAAACAAATGACAGTTTTCGGTGATCAACGAGCGTCAGAACATTGAAAATCAAGAAAACTTGAACTCGCTTGTTTACATGTTAAATTCCATCCTACTACGAAATTATACAAGGATAAAGCTCTTTATATTGGCTTTATAGCCATATATAATTTATGCAGGAAAGATTTTTTGTAGTGCTGATAAATTTTGACTGATGTGACCACGCTTAAGTAATTTTTAGATAATAATTTTTGAGTTGAAACATTAATGTTTTCCCTATGTATTTTACAACTAAATTTTCAATTAAATTTAAAGAAAAATATATCATGATTCGCATCTTTTTTTTATCTTTTCAATCATATAGATTTTGTAGCATTAAGTATTTTTGTTAAAATAGTGTAACGAAAAAAAAACTTCATTGAAGTTTAAAATTTTGCGGTATATTTCTTAAAAAGCCAAAATTATAAAAGTTTCAAAGCAATATTTGTGTATTTTGGAACAAAAAAATATTATGATTTGCAGCAATCTTTTTTTTCTATGAAATGATGTAATTTGTGTTAAAATCGAAGTAAAATGTAGCTGTAAAGTGTACTTAAAATGTCCTATGTTTCAACAAAGAAATGCTCAACCAGAGGCTCCCAGGAGCCTGTATCACTCACCTGGCTTTCAGTTGCCTTAATCAAGGAAACATTGTAATATACAGTTGATCTTCAGTTTCTCAAACTTTCGTAGCTCAAACACCTCCAATATCTTGAACTGTTTTTAAAGTCTGATCATGTTTTACTATATTTCTTTTTTGGGCTTTTTTGACGGCCATTTTGAAAATGGCGGTCAATGAACAATTTTTAACATCAGTTTTGAAGTTTCTACATCAAGACCTATTTGGAAACCAAATGTCATTGAAATCGGACAATGTTGAATTTTCCCGCCTTTTTGGCGGCCATTTTGAAAATGGCGGTCAACGAACAATTTTCAACACCGGTTTTGAAGTCGCAACATCAATATCTATTTGGAAACCAAATTTCATTGAAATCGGACAATGTTGAATTTTCCCGCCTTTTTGGCGGCAGCCATTTTGAAAATGGCGGTCAAGGAACAATTTTAAACATCAGTTTTGAAGTCGCCACAGCATGGAAAACATTTCATCAGTTTACACTTGACCTTCATCTTCTATAGTTTTAAGAATAAAAGATGAAAAATACGAAAATTTAAAAAATTCGGTGAAAAAAGGGCAATAACTCCTACAAGGGTTTATGGATTTTCTTCAAAATTTCGAGGTGGGTAGACCTTGATATGCTGAACATTTTTGCAATTTACACTTGACCTCTATCTGTTACACTTTTTGAAATAAAGAATAAAAAATGCAAAAATTTCGAAAATTTAACGGAAAAAGGGCTATAACTCCGAGATGGGTTTTCAGATTTTCTTCAAAATTGCAGGGCAGGTAGATCTTGCGATGCTGATCATTTTTACCCATGTCAGATTTTTGATATCTGTAACGGTTTTCGAGTTATTGGCCAAAAACTGCAATTTACCCCCATGTTCTATTTCTAGCAACGGCGGCCATGTGTTTTGACCTACCGCCTAATCGAACACAATTTTGAGAAGCCATACCCTGGTGATGATTCAGGCCAAGTTTAGTTACATTTGGCCCAGTGGTTTCAGAGGAGAAGATTTTTGAAATTGTTGGCAGACGGACGACGGACGCATAGTGATGACAAAAGCTCACATGGCCTTTTAGGCCAGGTGAGCTAAAAATACGACTATTTGCAGGTTAAACTTCCGCGACACCGAAATTGTAAGAAATGTGAATGATTCTAATCCCTGTTATATGCGTCGAAGATTAAGGTCATTATAATCACTTTTTAATCTTCATTTTAGTCATTACAAATACACCAGTCAGTGAAAAACTTTCCTTTTACACACTATTTTGTTGAAAATTCCATAAAAATGAAAAATTTTAAGAAAGCAAATCTTTATTTAGTCTTCACAAACGTACCGGTCAGTGCAGAACTTTCCTTTTAAATATTATTATTCAAAATTCCAATAAATTAAAAACCAATTAATAAAAATCACTTGTAAATATCATATATTTTACGAAAGGATATGGAGTAAATGAACATGAGACAATAACACATATGTCAACTCCAACTGCATTAATTTTAATGAGCTGTATGGCCATTTCGGAAATTTATTCCTCATCAGCAGCACTAGAACCCAAAAAAAAGGGAAATCCATAATTTCAAAAAAGATATAAAATGCATAAAACCAAACGAAATCCGAATAATCAGTAATATCAAATATAGCTAAGGACAAAACTACGATGGAGGGAGTTTATCCTTGGGTTTTAGAATTTACATAAATTCAGATAATAGTAATTGAACAAAGTGTACACATGAGATATTATCTCATGTACAAGTACACAATATCTAAGAAAAATAAAGAGCATACATCTCTACCACGGGGAATTGTTTTACCAACTCCACACTGCAATAAAAGACAAACTCCTGTATTAAATATTTTACGAAAGGATATGGAGTAAATGAACATGAGACAATAACATATATGTCAACTCCAACTGCATTAATTTTAATGAGCTGTATGGCCATTTCGGAAATTTATTCCTCATCAGCAGCACTAGAACCCCCAAAAAAGGAAATCCATAATTTCAAAAAAGATATAAAATGCATAAAACCAAACGAAATCCGAATACCTGCTAACTATCTCTATTTCCCCCATGAGAGCAATGACATTGAAATTTTCAAAGCGCAATTATTCCTCCCTTACTTAACAAAAAAGTCATTGGTTTATTGCATGATAAATGAATTGTCCTGAAGAAACTTAAAACAGCAAGAAAATGAATTTGAACACCCCCCTTGATTGGTTTATGGTATGCTTAGAGTTGTCTCACTCGTCAAAACCACCATTAGTATTTTCAAAAAATGAAAGGTATATAAGTATTCATTTTAGTCATTACAAATACATTGGTCAGTGCAAAAGTTTGATTCCACACATTATTTTATTTAAAATTCCATGAAAATGAAAAATTTCAATAAAAAATCAATTGTAAATCTTCATTCTAGTCATTACGAATACACCGGTCAGTGCAAAACTTTCCCTTTACACATCATTGTTATGAAAATTTCATGAAAATTGAAAATTTAATACAAGATCATCTAGAAAATCTTCATTTTAATCATTACATATATACCAGTCAGTGTGAAACTTTCCTTTTACATATTATTTTGATCAAAATTTGAATACATTATAATAAAATTAATTAATAAAAAAGAATCCTTTGTAAATATTCATTTTGGCCATTTCAAAGGCATCGGTCAATGCGAAACTATCCTTTTACACTAAACTCCATGAAAATGAAGAAAAAAATCAATAAAAACATCACTTATATTATTTGACCTGCGAAGGCAAAGTGGTATGTAGACTATTTTGCCGGCATTATTTTAAGCAATTATAATACATGAGATAGGTGAGGATATTACATGAAGACTTGAAACTGCAGTTGGTATTGCCATGATAAAAGTGAACTTGAGACATCATGCGGAAATCGAAATGTACCTGTAAAATTAGATTACGTACAGTTCCAAATAAAACAAAGGTTACAATGTAAAATCAAATATGGGAAAAAATCATGAAACACCCATCATGACTGAAAATGTCATTAATAGGCCGCAAAAATATAAACAAAAGATAAAAGACAAATGAAAAAAAACAAAGGAAGTCGGGACAGCTGGACTTTGTGCCAGCACTGGCTTAAGCCAGTAGTTTCGGGTTCGATGTACTCGAACCTCCTCTTTCAGCATTATCCTGTTTCTCTATAGTATAATTAACAAACGAATAAAACCGTAAATAGTTCGACTACTAAGCGCTACACGATTTCTATCTTAAATAAGTAAGAATGAGTTGAAACGTAATTTCAAAAGATGAAATTTCTATCTAAGGAAGAACTACTTTGATTATTTTCTTTAAATAAAAATAAGAAGTATATGGGATATTCTGAGAAAATGACCTCAATTAATCATCAAATGAATAGAATTTGTAAAGGACTGAATGCAAAAACAACAGTTTGACTGCATATCTGCTAAAACCACTGTGAATGCATTATCAAAACTTCAGCTCTACGTCATTCCAATTCCTCAGTGAAAGGCTGATTAGGTGCACGGCCTTTCATAGCCCTGATAGCCTTGATAGTGTGGGAATCTCTTTTCCAGTGTTGTACAAAATGTTTATTTTCATATTTCAAATTGTTCAGACTTTCGAAGAGAATTATGCACTATATGTGCCACTTCATTTTGCGTTATTTCGTCCATTGATGGACTTTTTCAGTGTGTTTCAAGTGGTCACTTTACTGTATGTTTTCCGAAAAAGAATTGAAAGTAATATCCAAGTGAAGAAACCACTAAAATTATTTACGGCCTTTTATATTTCTTTAGTTAATGTCGAATAGAAACTCTGATGGTATAATAAAAAAGAATGAAAAGAAAAAGAAGTAGAGGAGCTTCCGTGAATCCATGATGTCACAAAAACTTATTTACATATGCAATCATTTTGGTTGGAAAAACTGCAGAATTACCACTGCATGTTCACCTTTTGAAAAAAATGATCTTTGGTAACTTTTTTTTATTATGTTAACGATTTTGGATCTGTAAAATGAATGTTAAACATTTGGATATTGATATTTTTTCTACTGATTTACCTTACAAAAAAAAATCGGTCAATATTTTTCATGTGCATTTCCAAAATGTGAAATTTTCAAAAACTTTATAAGGTATACATATACACTTATCTTAAAAGCATTGAAAGTAAAAAGCTCAAAATTTTTATATCCTGTAAAAGTGTAAACATTCCGATCAAAAAGAAATTATCGGTTTATCTGAAATAAGAAATTCTTACTAATAATTTAATGCTAGCCAAGGTTAATTTTTCAAACTTGTGAGGTCAAGGCGGGAGCTTTTATTAATAGTTTTCATTTATTCTCAGATTATACAACTAATTTTATGACACATAGACGATTTAAAAAAACATTGCCGACAATATAGCAAGAACGCATTTTGTATGCTATTTAACCGGTGACGTCAGAATAGTCCAAAGACTATTTTGCTGACTCCGATCAAATAGTCTGTAGACTATTTTGCCGGTACTAATTTGCTCCATGAAAATGAAAAAAAAAATAAGATAAAATATTTCATAGCAGCAAAAGGATTGTTCTGTTGCGATGATGTATTGATGGTGTAAGTAAATCGAGTCTATAATTCGCATTTTTTTACACGAGATATCACGTGATATATGGAAGAATCTGGATGCAAGTGGGACGAATAGGTTTCTCTTCATCCGTCATGTTTCTCTTCAATTGACGGGTCGGACGAATAACAAGTGATCAGGTTAATTAACTGATTGGTGACTGATCGCTCACTGATTCCTGACGAACGGATGACGGCTGACTTGGCAACGTTGCACAGTACTGTAGGCTTGTCTTGCCTTGTATACAGCGCCCGTCACACAGTCAGTGAGATATTTATGGTTTCGGTTTTCATTTTCTATTCTATAGACAAAACCAATTTGATATTAATGGTACGTGTTATTTCCTTAACCCTTAAACAGTAAAGTTTCGAATGTAGCTTTAAGTGTAGGACAGTCGATTTTCAAACACTACCCGAAATAATGTACTGGTTAGATGGCAAGATCAAAAATCAAACTCCCAAAACTATTTTTTTTAGAGTGAAGGCATGAAAGATATAAGTAAACAGAAAAGTAATAATGGTTGACAACTAACAGAACTGATGCAAAAAAAGGCAAGGGTAGTGCGCTTGTCGTGGACTGGTCCTGTTGGATTCGAATTTACAGACTAAGAGCGAGGGACCATGTTTACGAATATCAAGGCCAGGTCATGGTTAAAAAAGTATCATCACCTCTGATATAAACTATCACGAATCTAAATGGACAGAAAGTGGTGTTTCTTGTGCTGAAGCAACATATGAGTACGTGGAAATAACAGTCATGGTACAATGCAGAATGCACCATTTTTTATGATTAATGGGAAATAAAAGATACATCATCCCTTTCATGAAAGTTCGAAAGGGAAAAACGGTTGACTATCATTTCCTGTGAAATAGAATTGTGAGTTATAGATTTATTTTAGGAAAAACGGTCAATTTAATATGATCAGTAGGCAACATATGTTCCATTTCGGTCGGGAATATTAAGTATTATTTAATCAATCAGTATTTTAGATTTCAATATATCGGTTATTAGTTTTGTAATTACTCAAAATCTTTGAATCAGTAAAAACAATCAATAACAAAATTCCGAAGTTACTGTTAATTTATTTCTGCGTATGCGCATTTCGACAACTTATGTCTCATCAGTGCAGATCAAACCAAACGTTTGGAAGTCCATTAACCGAAAATGACATATTTTAGTACATATTTCATTTGTGTACATCTCTTAAGTTGATGTGCCGTTTCTCCTACAGATAATGTTGTAGCAACACTAATAATATAGATGTATAGAACACTACAAAAGCTAATGATGACTAAGCTTATAAAGGGTATAATGCTATAAGGAGATGAACCGTATACTTAGCATCCGATGTGGAAAATGCGGAATTCACGTCAAAATCATTGACAAGAAGTATAACGTCAACCGGAAGTACGACGTAAATGGAAGTGACGAACATATAACTTTTTGCCTTTAACTGTGTTAAAGACGTTCTCTGGGGTGACATTGTAAGTAGATAAGTAGACAGTAACATTTACAAACAGTCGAATCATTAATTACCTAAACGTTTGATTGACAGCCTGTCTCTATTAGTTTGCTTTTCTATCATAAAGAATAACTAAATACCGAAGTTGCTGTGAATTTAATTTCTGCATATGCGCATTTCAACAGCTTATGTCTCTTCAGTGCAGATAAAATCTAAAAGTTTGGAAGGCCATAAATTCAAAGATGTTTAAAAACTGATAGAGACAAATAACCAATATCATCTAAATGCAAAGCCAAAATCAGCTAAGGACAGAGCTTTGCGTGAGGAAGATATTCCTTAGTTTTCAACAAAATTTACACAAATTAAGAAATTGTAAGGTTTCAAATTAAATCGGCTTTCGGGTCAGCAACAAAGTATCGACTCCTGGGCTAGTGAAGATTCTCGGGGACTAACAGTCACTAGCAGATGCATCGACCCAGTGGTAACAAATAACTAAATACCGAAGTTGCAGTGAATTTAATTTATGCATATGCGCATTTTGGCAACTAATGTCTCTACAGTGCAGATAAAATCTAAACGTTTGGAAGACCTTAAATTCAAAGATTTTTAAAAAACTGAAAGAGACAAATAACCAATATGATCTAAATGTAAAGCAAAAATCAGCTAGCTAAAGACAGAGCTTTGCGTGAGGGAGATACTCCTTAGTTTTCAACAAAATTTGCAAAAATTTAGATATTATAAGGTTTCAAATAGAATCGGCTTTCGGGTCAGCACCGAAGTACTGACTACTGGGCGAGTGAATACCCTCGGGGATTACCAGTCCACCTGCAGAGGCATCGGCCCAGTGGTAACAAATAACTAAATACCGAAGTTGCTGTGAATTCAATTTAAAATGTAGAAATATATCGAAGGAAATTGGCGATAGTTAGATTTACCTCTCTTTCCAGATCTTTTGTTCCTTCTAGCATTATCTATTTTACTCGTTGAAGCGTTGCCTTGTGTATATTCTTCTTCAATGCTATAATCGATGTTTCTCATATCTACAAAAACGAATAGGAGTATGAATTATAAAAAATGGTTTACGCAGGTATCTCATTAATTGTCAAGATTATCAATTTGTTGTGATGCTTTTGAGTTTAATGTGTTACAGATATATTTTCTCAATCTTCTTTATATGCATTTTTGTTTGTACGTAGAAAAACTGTAAAAAAAAAAGTCACAATACATACTCGGCTTTCCTAGTTCCAATCCAAAAAAACGTATTAATTGCAAAAGAAAGGCAAAATTCTTTGCTGGGATAAAAAAGACAAGATAGAACAGGAACAAAAGTACAAAAAACCAAGTTACCTTGACTTTCACGTGGACACGTGATAACCGATGACCTAGATATTGTTGACAATATCAAACTACGACAGGTCTTTTCAAAGGTCCCAATTTAAGTGAACGCCAGCATATCGACTGGAAGTACAACTTCAAAATTTTGATTGATGCAGTTCAGGCAAAGAAACAGAGAGAAGATGTGGAGACGCTGTTTGATTGGATCATGCAAGTTCATTAATTCGTTAATTTTGAATCGTATTCGGTGCTTGAAAACATCAATGAAATCAAGAAATTCAAGTATATTTGAAGATACCCTCGTTAGAAAAACCTCCACGAAAATAACGCTATTGTACCTGCAGACAAAGCTTCGTAAACATACTGTTCTTGTGTAAGGAACACTATTTCGACTGTCTAGTTAAGGAGATGGAAATTGATAGTTCATCAAGAAACCCAACTTATACTCCCACTACGCTTTCAAGGGTAGTGATATTGAAAATCACAACTCTGTCTTAACATCCTTTGGCATCAAAGTCGATGATGAAAACAAACAGCTCCCTTACATCTACTGGATCACTAAACTTCATAAGAATCCGTACCAACAGAGATTCATTGAGGGGTCTTTCAGATGCCCACTAGGCCTCTTTTTACGTTCCTTAGTACTTCATTGACCACAGTCAGAGATGGCCTTAAAAGTAAATGTGATAGAGTCTACTCCACGAGCGGTGTCAATCAGATGTGGATTCTAAAAAATTCTAAAGATCTGCTTGAACAGCTATCCTTTAGCAGTTTCACTCGTTGCCATAGCATACAAACTTTTGATTTTTCTACTCGTTATACTACCGGGCCACATAATTAATTGAACACAGTAATTTCTGATTTGATACATCAATGTTTCTGCGCTAAGAAGGAGAACGTAGGTACACTTATTTAGCAGTAGGAAAAGCCAAAACTTATTTTGCAAAGAGCCACACTGCGTCAAACAGGAAGTACACTGAGAATAACGTAATCAAGACGTTGGAATTTTTGATAGACAATATTTTTGTCGAATTTGGAGGCCGCAGACAATCGGGATTCCCATGGGAAGTAACCTAGCGCAACTTTTAGCTGATCTCTTTCTTTTCTCGTATGATGTCAAGTTTTTACAAGAGCTAACAGAAAAAAAAAAAAAAAATTAGCCCAGCCCTTTAATTTCCGCTTTCAATGAACTTTCTCTTAATAATTCAAAATTCAAGGAATAGTTACATCAGATTTATCACAATGAGCTTGAAATTTAATAAGAGACTACTGATACACCTACTTCAGCTTCGTACTTAGATCTTTTGATATACATTCACGAAGATTGACGTTTGAAATCGAAGCATTAAGACAAAAGTGATGATTTTAAGTCCCCAATTGTACTCTTTCCGTTTCTTAGCAGCAATATACCTACCTCTCCAGCCTATAGAGTGTACATTTCTCAGTTTATTCGTAGAGCAAAAACACTGTCTCAAAAGCTGCTAAGTCAAGGATCTTTTCAGCATTTGTTACTTTTATCCTTTTATCAAATTCTACGGTGGTATTTATGACATTATTGACAGATATGATGTGTCTGTGTCACCAAAAAAACCGGACTAGCAAGATTTCACATCTTCACGGATTTGACATAGCCGGTTTTGACTCAACCTTGATTGACTCACTGTGTTATGGATGTCGCTAAACGGAGCAGAACATGCTTACCTTTCCGGAGCACCTGATGAAACTCACGGTTTCTATGGGAGTTCACACTGTCAGTGATTTAGTTCTTAATGTCCTCTTTTTATTTCTGTGCCTTGTGGCTGTCTCTCGTCCTTTTTTTCTCTATTGCCGTTTTTGCCATCTCTCTGGACTTCGATTTTTGTGATCATCAATTCTCTTGTTCATTCAGTATTCTTATGCCGTTGTTTTCAACATAAAGAGCCCAAACAGGTATCGCCCCACCTTTAGATCTGTCGTCTCTGTAAATTATATACAAGCATTCAGAAGTTTTGCTCCTTAAACAATTTTTTTACTAATTTTTAGCTCACCTGGCTATGCCAGGTCGAGCTTTTGTCATCATTTGGCGTCCATCGTCCGTCCGTCCGTCGTCCGTCGTAAACTTTTCATTCAAATATCTTCCCTCTGAAACCACTGAGCCAATCGGAACCAGATTTCGTCACAATAGTTCTTAGTTGGTCCCCCTTTAAAAAAATGTATCTGACAGACCCTTACTGCATCCAAGATGGCTAAACATGGGGAACATAGTTTTAACATTAGAACTAATTGGAAAACACATTCAAAGATCTTCTCGGCAACTTGTAGTCAAATTAAAACCAAACTTAGTCACAATAGTCCTTAGATGGTCCCATCCAAAAAAGTATCTGACATTTCCGTACATCATCCAAGATGGCCGCTAGTGGGGAACAAAACTTTAACAATGGACCCTATGGAAAACGCATTCAAAGATCTTCTTATCAGAAACTACTTTTTCAATTAGATTGATTGATTGATTGAATATTGTTTAACGTCTACTCAGCAATATTTCAGCTATATCAATTAGAACCAAACATAGTCACAGTAGTCTTAATATAGTACGTACCTTTCAAAAAAGGTATCTGACAAGTCCGTACCTCATCCAAGATGGCCACCAGCAAGAAACATAGTTTTAAAATTGGACTCTATGGGAAAAGACATTCAAAGATCTTATCAGACACTACTAGTCCAGTTAGAACAAAACTTAGTCACAATGGTCCTCTGATGGTCCCTTCCAAAAAAAGGTATATGACATGTCTGTAATTCATCCAAGATGGCAACCAGCGGGAAACATAGTTTTTACAATGGACTCTATGGAAAACGCATTCAAAGATCTACTAGTCCGGTTAGAACCATATTTAGTCGTACTGGTCCTTAGGTGGTCCTTTCCAAACAAAGTATCCGACAGGTCGATACCTCATCGAAGATGGCCGCCAGCGGGGAACATATTTTTTAAATTGGACCCTATCGAAAACACGTTCAAAGATCTTTTCAGAAAAAAAACTAGTTCATTTAGAGCCAAACATAGTCACAGGGTCCTTTGATGGTCCCTTCCAAAAAAGATCTCCGACAGGTCCATACCTCTTCCAGCAAAGGAGAATAGTTTTAACATTGAACCCTATTGGAAAAGACATTGAAGATCTTCTCAGGAACTAGTACAGTCCCTGGACCAGTCAACATTTACATTTTTGCGATCCGTCACGAGTCACGGATCCGTCACCGATCAGTCAAAAGTCAAGTCAGATCATTCTAGATTCAAAAGGCATCCGTCAGATCATTCATCAGTCATCATTCATCCGTAAGGATTTACTGTTCTTAAGTAAGAGCTTGTTCGTACTCTTCACCCGTCATCCGTCAACGTTCACCATTCAGCCAATCAGATTGCATTAGTCATCCGTCTCTCGTCATTTTTTATTTCAATTCAGGTCAATTAAAATATCGCAATACTTCGTCCTGTACTTCTGTAATGATAAATAAATCGGCGTGCGAAAATCGAGAGAAAAAGAAAAAAATCTGGAATAAAGAATTAATTATTTTTGTTAATTATACTTTTAATTTTATTTGAAATAAATGTTAAAATCTGTGAAAAATATTACGAATAAAGACGTTTTCTGAATTAAAATTGTGGGGGCAGCCATCTTGTTTCATTCGGAACACCAAATCTGACAAAGGTAGACAGATTTGACCCAGCTCGGGCTTTATCGATTACTGTAAACCGGGAAATTTTCACGGCAGTTTTATTTCCGCGACTTTCGCGTTTGGAATGGAAGCGCGAAAATAAAACGTCGCGAACATACTTGTCTATTATTCAAGTCAATGGTAAACAATCTGGCAGCGCGAATTCAAAACTGCGCGAACTAAAATCCTGCCAATCTACCGCGAAATAAAGACCGCGCGAAAATTTCCCGGTTTACAGTACCTCATTATTGAATTGTACCGCAAAGGTAGGGTAATTAAATTGTGAATTACCTGTTTTTCAACAAGTAAGAAGTATGTTAATAGAGTCATTGCAGAGATCAAAGATAAGAGAATGGCAACAAATAGGTTTCAAAGCAGATATTAAACATTTATGCGCAGTAATATGCTTTTAAAAATGTGCAATTTATAGGTACCGTATTCACTGGATGTTCCCAAAATAAAAATACGTACTTTAGTATCAGTTTATCATTTTTGTCCAAGATTACATTAAAAATTAAATAAATAGATTTTCAGCGTTGTTGTTTATTTAATTTAATTTTTTTTCGACATTGGATTACACATACAGATCTATTAAACTTATAAAACCTTTAAATCGTCTAATTCATAAGGGTTATAATGACGGTATTGTCGTCAAGTCATTACGTATGGCCTTCTTTGGTATTAACATTGATTTTTTGATAGGGTCTTTGCATTTTAACTAAACACATTCTAAATTTCTAAAATCTGTATTGCATGGACACGGGTTATGTATTCCGGAATATGCATGAAATCATTATCCTAAACTCCTCACAGGAAGGGATCTTGGTGGAGGCTGTATACTGGGGGTACAAAACTTACTTTGTCAGTTGGAAATGGGTCTGGAGCTGGCATGTCAGTTAACTGCTAGTAGTCCCTTGTGATTTCATGTTTATGTCCGTATATTTAGTTCTTTCAGTTCCATTTTTCACAATTGACTCAGTCCTGTTGCCAACTGAATTTTACGGTTGTTACGATTGTTTTTTGATTTATCACATTGGCTGTAGGGGGAAGGTTTGAGCCCAATAAAACAAGTTTAACCCCGCCGCAGCAGGTTTGTGCCTGTCCTAAGTCAGGAAATTTATTAAGCCTTTGTGTGTCTTGTCTTTTTTCTAGTTAGTTTACTTTATGTCTATAGGAGTCTAGGATGATGTTTATTTCGCTGAACTTGATTACTCTTTATTCAGGGGCCGCCTCCGACCTACCGTTGGGTGTGGGGTTTTCTCACTGTTCATTGAAGATCTTATTGTGGCTTTGAGTTGTTGTTACTCCCCTTTGGGTCGTTGTCTCGTTGACACATTCCCCGTTTCCCTTCTTTTTTCTATTATAATATTGTGCACATATTTAGAATAAATCTCAAAATATGAGTAAATCAAAATTATTTGTAATAAACTTAAAGAAATATTTATATTTTATAAAGCCTTTTCCGTTATTTTTGTTAAAAATATTTTCGTTTGTCATCCAATTCCAAATACACACATGGGACTAATATATCATTAGTCCCAGTAAATACTATACCAGATTATGAATAAAAAAGCTGAATGAATCTAAAAAAAAATTGGAAGAAATAAATAAGGGATGCTTTTTCTGTAAAATTTGTGTATATTCTGTTTGTCCCATTTTCCAGAATAAAAGGAAATATAAAGCACATCATTTCGAATTTTACTCTAGCAATGCTATTGATTGATGGTCTGCATTCGGTTGATTTACTAATGAACTTTTATGAATGGAAAAAATGAAAAACACAAGTCAAATCAAGGTCTATCTATCTACAGATGTTTTAAAGATTAAATTTAATTTTGATTATTTACTGTTCCGCTGGTTCATTTCTTTACAAGTTTCATTATTTGGTTATGAACGTTTTATGTGTATTGCTTAAGTCTAATTTGAAATCAGCTTTGAATGCTTTAGGTGTATTGCATAATATGTGCATTTCTCATAATTTATTCAGCCTGATCGAATTTTCTTTTTAAAAAGGGAGCTTCCCATCGGCTTCAGATACGGTCATTACGTGTTCTGTTCAGTCAGTGATGTGTATTGCATTATGTGTTATATTTACCTTGATCGAATATCTTAACTGAAAAAGGCCGGGCTCCCCGAAATCTTTAAATTGTTACGAATATGTACGTTTTATCTGAGTTCTCGGTTATGTATATTTTTAAATTTCACTGTCTTTTTTTTAGTTACATGTATGGCGTAACATGTTAATTACCTTGATCGAATATTTTAACAATTGAGAAAGGGCATCACTAGCAGCTTCAAATTGTTGAGGCTACATTGTATTTGTGCTCTTTCATTTGGTGTATTTCAGAATACATTTTTTCGCCTTGATCGATTTTTTTTTCTGTAGTTTGTGCAGACAAGAAATTGTTAATTGATATAACTACATTTTTTTTTACTTTTTAATAATTTTTGTAGAACCAAACATAACAGTGAATATGTTTCATGCATGGCTAAATAAACACGTATTTTAGGTGCATCGGTTCAAAGGTTTTAAATTGAATTAAAACATAAATTGTGAACAGTAAGAAGACTTTCAAACTCGTGTATTTCCAAATTTTTCAAGTGAAGCACCTTCAATACACATCTTGCAAAAATGTGTATTCTGACCTTGTTTGATATGCCATTCACTTTGCCATTTTCACCTATTTTCCATTTTTTAAAAATTCTTTTGAGATTATGTCTTTGAAGTATATATCTTAAGACAGGTAAACCTCGCTATACAAATCTCAAATGTTTTTTTATGTATTTTGTTTCTTCATTTCATACCCCAAAGTGATTATTTATAAACAAACTTGTCCTCGTCTTGATATAGCTGAAATATTGCTCGGAAGACGTTAAACAATATTCAATCAATCAATCTTCATTTTCCTTCCTTTGTAATAAAATAAAATTAAACTTGTAACTTTTTATTAAAACATTTTTTTAACTTGTTGATTTTCACACACTCAGTTAGATTAAAGGGGAATTTGCATATTTCAAAGGGTATACAGGTACCTGTGTATATTGGGACAACAAAGAGTTTATTCAAAGGAAAGGTTGACATCTTGTTTATTGGGATAGTAACACCTCGCATTATACACGTACCATTTCTGGTTTTGTGATTACTCTGTGAAATATCAATATTTTAATGTGCTATAAGATTTACTTGAAGCATATATCTATCAATTTTTTAAAATAATACACAAATTAAAAAAAAATACCAAACTTCAATTTTAAACTTTTTAAGATGTAGATTTAACGAGTTCATGTCTTGAATGAAAAAAAAAAGCTAGGAAGTATTTCTTTTTTCAATAGTTTATCAGTATAAGCAAAGATTTGTATAGTCTTTGGTATAAGTAATGTACTGTCTGTGGTACACGTCTACCCCTTAATAGCGGACCTATCGTAATCAGTAGAGATAACCAAAATTTACTAATTTCTGAAAACGTCTATATCTAATGATACTTAACAACATGAAATGAAATGATTATTTTAAAATATTGTTAACGATTCCTTTACATAAAGTGTTTCAAAAAGAATTGAACATTCCACTGGTACATGAATACTCATTGTAAATTACTTCTGTCGGGAAATACTCAAAACATATGTCAACACAATCTAAAAATATCACCTTGCAGTCATTTATATATGCTTCCAATTTGAAGTTCTTCAAAGAAATTCGCTTGTTTGTGATATAAGCTTCTGACATTTTAATATTCAACTGGTAGTCAGACTTTTGAATATGAATTGTCAGCAAAATCTATAAAAAATACTACTGTGTCTATTTGACACATTCCCTGTTTCCCTTCTTTTTTCTATCTAGTAATGATTCATTAGAATAAATTTTGTATCTGAAGTATTCCCAGATGATTCGAATGTTTGCAATATAAATTTTTAATTATTTCTTGGTAAAATAATATCTGATTAATAGAATTTTGAATGTTATATATGTATACAATATCCACTGCTAGTTATTTTGTTTTGTGGCGTTCTTGATCAATTTTGTTTATTTCTTTTGTCTTTGTCATACTGATTCAATTCGTGTTGCTATGAATTGCCGTGATTTTGGATTTATGATTTTAGAATTTCCCCTTTCCTCGTTCTTGCTTCGGTATTCGTTTGCCGATGTATCCAAAAATATCATCTAGAAGTGATTTATTCCAATAATTTCCACATTTGAAGTGTTTCTAAATTAAGCCCCCGAGGGTATTTACCAGCCCAGTAGTGCTGTGCTGACCCGAAAGCCGAATATTTTTGAAATCTTCCAATATCTAAAATTTTGTAAATTTTATTGAAAACTAAGGAGTATCTCCCTCATGCATAGCTCTGTCCTTAGCTGATTTCGGCTTTAAATTTAGATCACTTTGGTTATTGGTTCTCTATCAGTTTTTAAACATCTTTGAGTTAATGGTCTTCCAAACGTTCAGATTTAATCTGCACTGAAGAGACATAAGTTGTCGAAATGCGCATAATTATGCAGAAAGTAAATTCACAGTGACTTCGGTATTTAGTTATTATTTGAATGCTTGCGATATAATCTATTACTCAATTTTTGGTAAAATAATATCTGATTAATAGAATATTTACTGTGAATGAGAAAACAATCTCCAAAAATACCATCTAGAAGTTATTTAATCCGATAATATAAAATCTTAGTCAATTTTTGGTAAAATAATATCTGATTAATAGAGTTTTGCATGTGAAATGTGGAAACAATCTCCAAAAATACCATCTAGAGGTGATTTATTCCAATAATGTCCATATTTGAAGTGTTTTGAAATTATATGAATGCTTGCAATGTAAACTTTAGATAAAGATTTGGCAAATTAATATGTGATTAATAGAATTTTGAATATGAAATGAGAACACAATCTCCAAAAATACCATCTTGAAGTGGTTTATTCAAATAATTTCCATATTTGAAGAGTTTTAAAATGATTTGAATGTTTGCGATATAAACTTTTAGTCAATATTTGACAAAATATTATCTGATTAATACAATTTTGAATGTGAAAAATACAATCTTCAAAAAATACCATCTACAAGTAATTTATTCAAATAATTTCCTTGTTCTAAGTGCCTTGACATGATTTGAATGTTTGTGATATAAACTTTTAGTCAATTTTTGGTAAAATAATTTCTGATTAATAGAATTTGGAATGTGAAATGAGAATACAATCTCCAAAAATACCATCAAAGGGTGATTTATTCCAATAATTTCCACATTTGAAGTGCTTCGAAATGATTTCAATGCTTGCAATGTATACTTGTTAGGATGTATTGGTAAATTAATATCTGATTAATAGAAATTTGAATGTGAAATGAGAATACAATCGTCAAAAATATCATTTATTCAAATAATTCCCATATTTGAAATGATTTGAATGTTTGCGATATAAACTTTTGGTCAAGTTTTTGGCAAAATGATATCTGATTAATAGAATTTTGAATGTGAAATGAGAATACGGTACTGTGAAACAGAAAAAAAAACGATCAGTCGGCCGTCATCCCTTCGTCAGGGATCAGTCAGCGGTCAGTCAGCGATCAGTTAATTAACGTGACGACTTGTTATTCGTCCAACTCGTCAACTGACGAGAAACGTGACGGATGACGAGAAGCCTATTCGTCCAACTCGCGTCCAGATTCGTCCATATATCACGTGATATCTCGGGTGAAAAATTTTGTGAGTTACAGATTCGTTTCACTTATACATTAACAATACATTAAATCAACAGATCAATCGTTTTGTGGCTATTAATCAATATTTTATCAAATATATTTTTCTTCATTTTCACGGAGTTTTTAATAAAAGAAAGTTTGAAAAGAACTGCTCCGTTGATGGGTGTTATTTCATGGATTTTTTAAAAAATAATGTGTGAAAACAAAGTTTTGTACTGACTGAGGTATTTGTAATGACTAAAATAAATATTGGCAGGTGATTTTTTATTATTTTTTTTCATTTATTGGAATTTTGAACAAAATAATATGTAGAAGGAAAGTTTTGCGTTTACCGGTACATTTTTAATGAGTAAAATGAAGATTTACAAGTGATTTTTGATTGAAATATTTCATTCATAGAATTTTGAAGAGAATTATGTATGAAAGCAAAGTTTCGCACTAACAGGTGTAATTGTAACGACTAAAAATATTTTTTATAAGTGATTTTTTTTTTATTAATTTTTGTTTCATTCATTTGAATTTTAAACAAAATCATGTGTAAAAGGAAAGTTTCCTACTGATCGGTACATTTGTAATCACTAAAATGAAGATTTACAAGTGATTTTTTTATCAAAATGTTTCTTTTTCATGGAATTTTCAACAAAATGTTATGTAAAAGAAAAGATTCATTCTGACCGGGACATTTGTTATGACTAACATGAAGATTTCTAAGTGATCTTTTATTGAAATTTTTCATTTTCATGAAATTTTCAACAAATTAAATGGTGTAAAAGGAAAGTTTTGCACTGACCAGTGTATTTATAACGTCTAAAATGAAAATTTTTTTGTGATTTTTTACCATTTTGTTTTTCATTTTCATGGAATTTTCAACAAAATAATGTGTAAAAAGAAAGTTTCGTACTGACCGGTGTATTTGTAATGACTAAAATGAAGATTTACAAGTGATTTTTTATCAAAATTATTCTTTTTTCATGGGATTTTCAACAAAATATTATGTAGAGGGAAAGATTCGCATTGACTGGGGTACACTTATAATAACTGAAATGAAGATTTACAAATAATTTTTTATAATTTTTTTTTCATTTCATGGAATATTCAACAAAATATTGTCTAAAAGGAAAGCTTCACACTGACCGGCGCATTTGTAAGGATTAAAATGAAGATTTACATGTGATTTTTTTATCAAATGTTTTCATTTTCATGGAATTTTAAACAAAGTTATTTGTAAAAGGGAAGTTTAGCACTGACCTGTGTATTTGTAATGATTCAAATGAAGATTTACACGTGATTTTTTATCAAAGTTTTCTTTTTCATAGAATTTTCAACAAAATGTAATGTAAAAGGAAAGATTCGCACTGACTGGTACATTTATATTGACTAAAATAAGATTTCTTAGTGATCTTTGATTACATTTTTTAATTTTCATGGAATTTTCAACAAAATAAATTGTGTAAAAGGAAAGTTTTGCACTGACCAGTGTATTTATAATGACTAAAATAAAGATTTACAAATGATTTTGTATCATTTTTTTTTTCATTTTCATGGAATTCTAAACGAAGTAATGTGTAAAAGTAAAGTTTCGCACTGACCGGTGTATTTGTAATGACTAAAACGAAGATTTAAAGTGATTTTTTTTATCAAAAGTTTTCACTTTCATGGAATTTTCAACGAAATAATGTTGAAAAGGAAAGTTTCGCACTGACCAGTACATTTGTAATGACAAAAATGAAGATTTACAAATGAGTTTTTATCAATTTTTTTTTCATTTTGAATTCATGAAATTTTCAAGAAAAAAAGGAAAGTTTCGCACTGACCGGTGTATTTGTAATGACTAAAATGAATATTTACATGCGATTTTTTATTATTTTTTTTTTCATTTATTGGAATTTTGAACAAAATGATATGTAAAAGGAAGGTTTTGCACTGACCTGTACGTTTTTAATGACTATAAGTGAAGATTTACAATTTATTTTTATTGAAATTCTTCATTTTCATGGAATTTTAAAGAAAATGATGTGTGAAAGCAAAGTTTCGCACTGACCGGTATATTTTACTTACTTTACAAGTGAATTATTATTACTTTACAAATGAATTACTATTATTATTTTTTAATATTTGGAATTTTTAACACGATAATATGTAAAAGGAAATTTTCGCGCTGACTGGTACATTTGTAATGATTTAAGTGAAAATTTCTAAGTGATCTTTTATTAATTTTTTTTTCATTTTCATGGAATTTTCAACTAAATAATGTGTCAAAGTAAAGTTTTGCACTGACAGGTGTATTTGTAATGACTTAAATGAAGATCTACAAGTGATTTTTATCAAAATTTGTCATTTTCATGAAATTTCCAACAAGATATTGTGTAAAAGGAAAGTTTTGCACTGACCGGTTTATTGGTAATTACTAAAATGCAGATGTACAAGTGAGTTTTTATTAATTTATTAAAAATTTATTGGAATATTAAACAAAATAATATTTAAAAAGAAATTTTCCCTGTGACCGGTCCGTTTGCGATGACAAAAATGATTATTTGATTTAAATTGATCGATTTCATGTTAACTTCTTCATTTTCGTGGAGTTTTTAGCAAAATAAAGAAAATTTAAGTATTGATTTTTCGATCATGGATTTCTTTTTTATATCATCAAGTAATTTGATTGTTCCCAGTCATTGTCAATATAAATTTTATATAAAACAATTATCATGATTGAATTCCTTTCGTTTCATCGAAAAATTCAAATTATCTATTAAGGTAGTGATTATTTTGCATATCATCAAATGACGAGTCCTTTCCCGTCATTTGACGAATTGTATTCGTCAAATGACAAGTACTTGAACGTGAACTGTTATGGACATGAAACGACTCGTCCCGTCCTATCCCGTCATGTTCCCGTCAGCGATCCCTTCATGTCCCGCCAGGTGTGAAACCACCAATTCATTTCTTTAACATTTTCAACAAAAATTTGGAATTTTCAAACTTCCCTGGACAATTTATCTTAAGTTTAACCTTTCGAAGACCATACATGTCGTGAAAGGCACATACCTGCTCTACATTATATCAAATTTTCATCATACCTTTAAAGCCTTCTAAGAGATTCCTGGTGTGTCGGGGAAAGCCACCTATAAATACGTACCACGACGTCACAACATTACGCAAAAATAGTCATTGGGAATTCCCCTCCTTTAAGTGATCTTAAATTACACCTGGTCAATTGACCTTGGTCTTGAAATAAACCTAATATAGCAATGTTTAAATGGGTGCATCATTGGTCAAATTAACTTGAATAGTTTTAAAGGTGCAGAATACAAAGTCTATCTTTAGATGCAATTCATCATGTTTTTGAATTATTTTCCAAATTGTATACAGAAAATAACATCCTTTTCTGAATTTTCCCTACTTTACACCACTATGAAAAAGTCACAGATTTAGTGTTTTCAGTGCTTTGATTAAGCACAATCACTCATAGATGTTAAACACGGACACAACACCAAAATTACTTCTTTTATGTAATTAATCTCATCCCATGTTTAATACTAAGCCATTAGAGTATTTTTCTATCAAAATAAAGCTGCAAATGTTCAAAGATACCTTTTAAATTATGAAATTATGCTACAAAATGTCACCCTCCCCCACTTTGAGAAGGTGCTTCTGAGGTATATTTTTGCACATGAAATGGCCTTTGCTTTGGTGTTGGGCATACAAATAGCATTCTAAATGCAGAAATTGATGCAAAAAGGCCAAGAAAACAGGGAAAACCCAGCTTTGTTTATTTTTTGAGCATCTGAAGAATATTAGGTTGGTGAGTTAGCTGAAAAGCTCGATAGGAATAGGTACAATGATAGTATTAAATCTACTGAAAATCCTCCCTGGTGTATTTCGCTCAGGTTGATTAAATATACAATATTTAAGGAAAATAACATAAAAATTAAATACAAATTTGTGAAAAGTGTGGCAAAGTCAATTTTTTTTTCCAAAAATCAGATAAAAACATTTTGACTTGGCTCTTGTTTTGAAACTGTTGACCCTAAAATGACAATTTTACACTGTTTATTAGAAAAACAGCATGATATTTTTTTTTTATTTCTGAGGTTCATGTTCATATTAAACTGCATATATAAGCACCATTCCTGCTAAAAATATTGTATACTAATCAGACAGATTTTTATATGAGGCACCTCAGACAGTGTTGTCGCATTTGTTCGAGACACCGATCGACATGTAACTTGAAAAAAATTGAACACATATTCAAAACAGTGACATATTCTTTTGTAAAATCAGCCTGAATTTGATGTTTTCAAACTATTTTACAAAGTTAACACTTCTAATTTCGCCCAGAATCATTAAAATGGCCTGAAAATGGTATTTCAGTGTAAAAATACCAAAATATTGCATAACAGTTGTTTTTGGCCAAAATTGTGGCACCAGCTGGCTAAAACTTCAATCTTTACCTCTAATTCATCATACATACATGCTTTGCATCAGTTAAAGCTATTAACAATTTTTTTAGACATTTCCCAAAATTTTCGCAAATTTTGTCTTAAGATGTGAAACCACCAATTCATTTCTTTAACATTTTCAACTAAAATTTGGAATTTTCAAACTCCCCTAAACAATTTATCTTAAGTTTAACCTTGCGAAGACCATAAATGGGTGCATCATTGATCAAATTAACTTGAATAGTTTTAAAGGTGCAAGAATACAAAGTCTATCTTTAGATTCAAAAGGCCTATTTTCTCATTCGTTCCAACTGTGATTGGTTGAATTGGTGGTTTGATACCTTAACATGATTTTAAAACATCCCCCAGTGTAATTGCTGCAATTCATCATATTTTTTAGTTAATTTCCAAATTGTATACAGAAAATAACATCCTTTTCTGAAATTTTCCCTACTTTACACCACTGTAAAAAAGTCACAGATTCGTTCCAGCTGTGATTGGTTGAATTGGCGGTTTGATGCCGTCAGCAATCCGTTTCACGTGCGTCAAACGGTAAGGGCTACGTTGAACAGTACTGTACAATCTCCTAAAATACCATCTTGAAGTGATTTATTCCAACAATTTCCATATTTGAAATGCTTCAAAATGATTTGAATGTTTGCGATATTAATTTTTAGTAAATTCTTGGTAAAATAATTCCTGATAAATAGAATTTTGAATACGAAATGAGAATACAATCTCCAAAAATACCATTTAGAAGTGATTCATTTCAATAATTTCCATATCTAAATTGTTTCGAAATGATAGAATGTGTTTGCGACATAAACTTTTTATAATTTATGCCAATATAATATTGAATTAGAAGATATTTGAATATAAAATTTCAAAACGATCTCTGAAAAAATCTTATAACATTTGTTTATTCCAATAACTTCCATATTATAAGTATAAATGTTTTCGATATTAACTTTTGATGAATTTATGGTAAAATAATAATTTATAAGTGGAGTATTGAGTGTGAAATATCACCGCAATCACTCTGTTTGAAAAAAATATGGTTTGAACCATTGTGATGCAATTTTTTAATGAATTTTTGGAAAAGTTGAGTAGAATTTTGATTCGAAAATGTCAACACAAATACTAAACTACAACCGGCATGTCTCTTGAATTATAAAGAGCTATCAGATGTACGTATTGATAATGACTTTCGATCTATTAGGAACTATAAATCAAGGCTCTGTGAGATTCGTTTCGCCGATAATATTTTAATTTACCTGTATCAGTTACTAGAAATACGTCATCGGTCATCGATCATCCGTGCATAATTAACTAGTTTTCTTTCTATTCGTCATCCGTCATAATTCTAGAGTAGCAAGTCGTATTATTTATCAGTCATAAGTTAATTTTACTTTCCGTCAGCCGTCAAAAGTCACTATTCGACGATCCTTCAGCGATCATTTACCAGTCAACGATCAGTCAAAATGGAATGTTGACTGATCTTGGAACTGTAGACCAATTAGAACAAAACTTAGTCATTATGGTCGTTAGATGGTCCCTTCCGAAACAGGTATCCGACAGGTCCGAACCTCATCCAGGATGGCCACAAGTCGGGAATATGATTTTAACATTGGACCCTATGGAAAACACATTCAAAGATATTTTTCCCAGAAACTACTAGTTTTATTAGAACCAAACTTGGTCACAATGGTACAGTTGGGTGCTGACGCAACATTCCATCCGAGTGCACTCCAAAAGCGTTCCTCGCGTGCACTTCGTGTGCACTTGAAAGTGATTCTATGACAGCCTAGAGTGAACTTGTGACCACTTTCAAGTGCACTTGAAAAGAAGATGCGATCGCGGGAGTGATCGCAAAGTGCACTTGAAGTTAACTTCGTTGCAGCTTTGGATTGCTCTTAGCGATTAGTCAGTTCAAAACACGTGAAATTAATATGACGAAATTAACTTTAAGCAAAAAGTATGAAAACTGGACGACTTAATTCTCTTTTTAATCTATTTTTTTTATAATGAATTAAAACCAAAATCCCATTATAAATTATAGCGTTCCTTTGTTTTATTTATACATTCCATTCTTACGTCACATTATATTCTTCATAAATCTTTCAAAAAAGGGTATTTTATCGATACCTATGTTCATGCTTTCATATGTAATTTAAAAAAAACTTTCTCGCAATACCAAATTTATACATCTTTTGTCAAAAATGACCTCAGAAGTGGTAGATATTATATGTCGGTGCTTATTTCAATTGTCGCAAACACAACATTTATATGTATTTTTCCCAAAATTACCTTATAAGATTTAAATATTTTGCATTTCAGCTTTTTTCCTTTCTCGAAATACCAATTTTATACATCTCTTGCCAAAAATGTACTAAAAAATTGGAGATATTATATGTCGGTGCTTATTTCAATTGTCGCAACACAATATTTATATATATTTTTCCCAAAATTAACTTATAAGATTGAAATATTTTGCATTTCAGCTTTTTTCCTTTCTCGCAATACCAAATTTATACATCTTTTGTCAAAAATGACCTCAGAAGTGGGACATGTTATATGTCGGTGCTTATTTCAATTGTCGCGACACAACATTTATATGTATTTTTCCGAAAATTACCTTATAGGATTGAAATATTTTGCATTTCAGCTTTTTTCCTTTCTCGCGATACCAAATTTATACATCTTTTGTCAAAAATGACCTTAGAAGTGGGAGATATTATATGTCGGTGCTTATTTCAATTGTCGCGACAAAACATTTATATGTATTTTTCCCAAAATTACCTTATAAGATTGAAATTTGTTGCATTTCAGCTTTTTTCCTTTCTCACGATACCAAATTATACACCTTTTATCTAAAATGATGCTTATATCAATTGTCATGACACATTATTTACCTTGTAAGATTGAAATATTTTGCATTTTAGCGTTTTTTCCTTTCTCATGATACCAAATTGATACATCTTTTGTTAAAAATGACCTCAAAAGTGGGAGATATTATATGTAGGTGCTAATTTAAATTGTAGTGACACAACATTTCCCTTGTAAGATTATAACATTTTGCATTTTAGCTTTTTTCCTTTTTCGGGATACCAAATCTATACTTTTTTTGTTAAAAATAACCTCAAAAGTGGGAGATATTATATGTCGGTGGTTATTTCAATTGTTGTGACACAACATTTATATATATTTTTTTCCAAAATCACCTTATAAGACTGAACTATTTTGCATTTTAGCTTTTTTCCTTTCTTGCGATACCAAATCTATACATTTTTTGTTAAAAATAACCTCAAAAGTGGGAGATATCATATGTCGGTGCTTATTTCAATTGTCGCGACACAACATTTATATGTAATTTTTTCCAAATCACCTTATAAGACTGAACTATTTTGCATTTTAGCTTCTTTCCTTTCTCGCAATACCGAATTTATACATCTTTTGTCAAAAATGACCTCAGAAGTGGGACATGTTATATATCGGTGCTTATTTCAATTGTAGCGACACAACCTTTATATGTATTTTTCCCAAAATTACCTTATAAGATTGAAATTTTTTGCATTTCAGCTTTTTTCCTTTCTCAAAATACCAAATTAATACATCTTTTTATCAAAAACGTACTCAAAAAAATGGAGATATTATATGTCGATGCTTATTTCAATTGTTATATGTATTTTTCCCCAAAATTACCCTACATGTATAAGATTGAAATATTTTGCATTTCAGCTTTTTTCCTTTTTCACAAAACCAAATTTATACATCTTTTGTCAAAAATGACCTCAGAAGTGGGACATGTTATATGTCGGTGCTTATTTCAATTGTTGCGACACAACATTTATATGTATTTTTCCGAAAATTACCTTATAAGACTGAAATATTTTGCATTTTAGCTGTTTTCCTTTCTCGCGATACCAAATTTATGCATCTTTTGTCAAAAATGAATCCAAAAGTGGGAGATATTATATGTTGGTGCTTATTTCAATTGTTGCATGTATTTTCCCCAAAATTACCTTATATAAAACTTCTTTCAAAAGATGTGATAAAGTAAAATATTTTAAAAAAAGGAATTATTTTGGTTATTTGTAAAGATTTAGTATAAACCACATAATGAAAACCTAACTTTCTCAAACATATTTATATAAAGATTTACAAAAAGCTGTATCGCAACATATAAAACTTCTTCGAAGGATATAAGAAGTACATTTTTTTTTGGAAAAATGAATTATTTTGGTCATTTGTAAAGATTTAGTATACACGTCTATATTCATTTTTGTAGCGGGAAAATATTATCTGACATGTTTTATATTTAACAATATTTTATACATAACTGCATTGGTATTTTTTTCGCATTTGCCTATCCAAAAGAACGCTAGGTGGAAATAAATTTTTATTCCCTCGGCTATCGCTTAAAATTCGATCTAACTAAAAAGTGCACTTGAAGTTCACTAGTGAACGCGATAATACCCGTCATGGAATAGCTACCTATTCCAAAAGAGTGAACTCCGCGACAGCTAAATGAACGGGAAGTGCACTTGAAAAGTGAACTTCAAGTTCACTTTAAGTGCACTTTTAGGAACGTTGCGTCTGCATCCATCTGTATTTAGATGGTACCTTCCAAAAAGATATCTGACAGGTCCGTGCCTCACCCAAAATGGCTGGCAGCGGAAAAAGGTTTTAACAAAAGACTGTATGGAAAAACTGCACAAAGATCTTCTCCAAGGTTTCCTCGGCAGGGAACATAGTTTTAATTCTATTGGAAATGCAATTTATCTCTCTATGTCAGCCATGGTCCAGGTGAGCGATACAGGCTTTTGAGAGCCTCTGTCTAATTTCTGTATTATTTTTGAAGTGACCTTTGATCTACTGAGCCCGAAATCAATAGGTGTCTACCTTTCTCTAAATGCTTGCGTCTGCGTGAGCTACGTTTAAGTCGATTCCGCGATTGTTTAGCACGGTGCGGGTGGTTTTCTCCCCGATTAGCTTCACCAAGGGCTCCTTGTTTTTCCTGCTGACCCCCCTCAGACCTTCGCTAGCAATTTGACGGAGGGTCTTCATGATCTCTTTGACAAACATCTTACCCTCAACGGGGGATGGTATCCTCTTCCTTTTAGCTTGGTTGCCTATAATGCCTCCAGCAGAGACTGTCCTTCCTGGGCTTGCTCTTGCAGAACTGCCCCTTCTTCCTCTAGAGTGAGTGGCCGCAGATGGTCTTCCTTTCCTTGGTTGATGCTCAAATCGCATTTTGACTTGCTCCGTCCCGAAATTTTGGCACTACTGGGTATGTTCCACGAGTTGCGCCAGGTGGGGGACATTGCAGCGCTGCTGCTGCCTTTGAGAGTTGGGGTGCTATCTTCCAAATTTTTCTTCATTCTCCAGAAAGAAATCCTGATACTGATCCATCATATCTCTTTCGGATGTCTTATCTTTATATCAATCTTTTGCGCACCTGTCTTTAGGATGACCTTATCCCGTCTGTCCTGTAGGACGACTTCTCTACTGGCAAATACATATGCCATTCTTGTATTTTCCCTTTCCTCAGTAAGAATGCCGTCCGTTTGCATTTGGCCTTCGAGGTTAGGGATCCTATTGAGGGTTTCCCCTTGAAAAGGGCAGGTGCCGCAGAAATGTATTTTTTTTCCTACTTTTATGCACAAGAAATCAATTTTCGGGCATTTTTTTCTGTTAGTACATTTGACTTTGATCTTAGATATTCTGCACCCATAATCAATTTGTGTCCACCTCAAAATGCTTTCATACGTGTTAATTACATTTAATTCCATAAAACCATTCTTAAGCCACCTTTTGGACCGAATTTTTAATTTTTATCACTGCTTCAAATTCATTTACACGTTTATATATTTATGCTCTGAAAGAAACGGGTCGAATTTTTGTTAATTGTTACTTTCATCTTTGACCTAACGAAGTCAAATCCATTGGTAACTTCATTCATGTCTTTGGACTTTTCGTAAATAACGCTCCTTTGTTAATTAGGTATTCTACTGCCGTCGTTTCCTAGTTGTTCTACTATTATTTGTTAATTGTATTCAAAGCCGTAGAGCTATTTTAAAGTTTTACTTCGGAAACCAATTTTTGGACTGGATATTGTGGTGTTTACCTCTAACCTAATGACCCCAAAATTAATAGCCTTTTTCACTTCTCTTATGCTCTCTTCTGTGTAAATTTCATTCAGTTTTAAAGTTATGAAGTTAAACTAAGAATACAAAAATGATGGACAGATTTTTTTTTATTTGGGACTTTGACAATTGAACTAATGAGTCCAAAATCCATCGGTGTCTTTCTTAAATCCAATTCTGACATCTATCTCATTTTTTATCAACACAGCCAATCTGAAGTTTTGATCGTAAAACCAATTTTTGGACTGCATTATTGATATTTGTGACAGAATGAGCCCACAAATAAAAAAATTCTTCCTTACCTTAATGCTGTCATCTGTGTAAATTTCATTTGAAGCCATCACTGTTCTAAGATGTTTGACTCATTTTACAAGAGTCATGCGTTTTGTGAAAATGTTTGAACTGCGATGAAAATGACTGCCTTGTTGAATCAGTGTTGTCTTTTTCAATACGAGTTTTAACAAGAAATATCTGTTCAGCGTTGTACCAACGCACGCCAGTCATTCTCAGTCTTCACATGTGTGTAAAAGACTGATGTGTGTTGTAAAATCTGTCCAGTGTCCAGTCAATGCTTGTCTCAGTAGAATTCAATACTAAAATCCCGATATAAAGGGGCACACGACATATTCCTCTGCCCATATACTCGTTCAAATGGTGAGAATTTATATAAGTGGAGTAAAATACTCATTTTATAGAGGTAAGTAATAAAGATTACCATTTTAGGGCGTTTTGATAGCAGAGAGTATATTCAAAGCCCAGACCAACTGAATTGATTAAAAAAATATATAGTCATAGAGAATTTTGGGTCCCTATAAACCGGTTTTAACCTACCGCGAGCTCTTGCGAGTGCCAGTACCAAATCCCCATCCCGAGCTCCTATTGTAGCCTACGTTGGTCTTTTGTCTTTTTATTGTTTTTTGTACGCGTCCATGGTATATTGTGGCATGTGATTGTAATATTCAGCCATTGAAGCTGTTTCATGTTATCTTTTCATCATAAATATCGATGCAGGTTTAAATATTACGGTACGGTTTGTTCCGAAATAATTAAAAAACAAACAAACAAACAAAAACAATATAATGTTGTCAAAGTGAAAGTGCCTTATGGACAAAGATAAAAATTATCTTGGGTTCTCACACTATTGATCGACAATAGTTACCCTGAAGTTTGTGGACATCTTGTCTCTATTCGTTTATTTTTCTATAATAAAGAAGTATAGAAATATTTCGAAGGAAATTGGTGATACATATATTTACCTCTTCTTCCAAATCTTTTGTTCCTTTCAGCATCATCTTTTTTACTCGTTTCAGTGGTGCCTTGTGTAAATTCTTCTTCAATACTATAATCGATGTTTCTAATATCTACAAAAACAGGTACAGGAGTATGAATTATAAAAGAATTCGATTGGATCAGGTCTATTAACTCGTTAATTTTGAATCGTATTCGGTGCGTTTAAACAGCAATAAAATCAAGAAATTCAAGTATATTTAATATGCCCTCGTTAGCAAAACTCTTGACAACCTCCACGAATATTACGTCAATGTCCCTACAGACAAAGCTTCTAACAACATACTATTCGTGTGTAAGAAATACAATTCCAATTGTCTGGTTAAGGAGATGGGAATTGATAGTTCATCAGAAACCCAACTTATACTCCCAATACACGATCAAGGGTAGAGATTATTGAAAATTACACCGCCGTCTTAACGTTCTTTGGCATCAAAGCGAATGATGAAAACAATCATCTCAATTACATCTACTGGGTCCCTAAACTTCACAAGAATCCGTACGACCAGGGAATCATTGCGAGATCTTCCAGTTGCACCACTAAGCCTCTTTTTTAGCTCCTTACTATTTTATTGACCGCAGTCAGCGATGGCCTTAAAAGTTATTGTGATAAAGTCTACTCCACGAGCGGCGTCAATCAGATGTGGATTCTAAAAACTTCTAAGGATCTCGTAGAACAGCTAACCTCTAGCAGTCCCACTCATTGCCATAACATACTAACTTTTGATTTTTCTACTCTTTATAGCATCCGGTCACATAATAAATTGAAAACAGTAATATCTGATTCGATACATCAATGTTTCTGCGCAAAAGATGGAGGTCGTAGATACACTTATTTAGCAGTAGGGAAAGACAAAACTTATTTTGTAAAGAGTCACAATGAGTCATACAAAAAGTACACTGAATATGACGTTATCAAGGCGTTGAAATTTTTTATAGACAATATTTTTGTCGAATGTTGAGGCCACGTTTTTTCAACAGACAGTCGGGATTCCCATGGGAACTAACTGCGCTACTTTCAGTGATCTCTATCTTTTCTCGTATGAGGACATGTTTTTTCAAGGGCTAACAAAAACATTAAGCCAAGTCCTTTAATTTTAGCTTCCGATGTACTTTCTCTTAATAATTCAAGAAGAAATATTTACACCACATCTATCCCAGTGAGCTTGAAATTAAAGAGACTACTGATACACCTACATCAGCTTCGTACTTAAATCTTTTTATATACATTGAAATCTAAGCTTTATGACAAACGTGATGATCTTTACTTCCTAATTGTAAACTTTCCCTTCCCGAGCAGCAAAATTATACATACCAATCCAGCCTATGGAGCGTATTTTTTACAGTTGATTCGTTACTGTCGAGCATGTAGTTTATACAGTGATTTTTTAAATAGAGCAAAAAAAAAAACTGTCCAAAAAGCTGCTAAGTCAGGATTTGTTCAGTCTTTCTTAAATTCATTCCTTCAGAAATTCTATGGTGGTCATCATAACATCATTGACAGAAATGATGTGTCTGTTCCCCCCCCCCCCCCCCCCAAAGACACTTTCAGCTAAATTTCACGTCTTCACGGATTTTACATTATGGCTCAACCCTGAATGTACTCACTGATAGTGTGACGGGTGCCGCTAAGCAAGACAGGACATGCTTACCCTTTCAGGAGCACCTTACGTCATCCCCGGTTTTCATGGGAGTTCACACCTTGAGTGGTTTAGTTCTTTATGTCCTCTTTTTATTTCTGTGCCTTGTGGCTGTCTCACGTCCTTGTTTTCTCTGTTGCCGTTTTCGCCATGTCGTTGGACTTTGCCTTGTTCCTTCGGTGTCTTGCTGCCTTTCTTTTCAACATAGAGAGCCCAACGAGCTGTTGCCAAACCTTTAGTTCCGTCCGTGTAAATTATATGAATTTCATATACAATCATTCTGCTCCTAAACAAAATTTTTGACCATTTTTTTTATTTCTGTATTTATTGTGAACTGACTTTTGAACTGCTGAGTCCAAACTCAATATGTGTCTTTCTTCTAATGCTTGCATCTGCGTTAGTTTCATTTGAGTCGATCTAGCAATTCTGAATTTATGCACAAGAAATCAATTTTCGGGGATTTTTTTTCTTTTATTTGCTGTTAGGAAATTTGACTTCGATCTTTGACATTCTGCACTTATAATCAATTTGTGTCCACCTCCAATGCTTTCATAAATGTTAATTTCATTTAAATCCATAAAGCCATCCTAAAACCAATTTTTAAACCGAATCTTTGATTTCTATCACTGTTTTAAATCCATTTAGACGTTCTATATTTATGCTCTGAAAGAAATGGACCGAAGTTTTGTTTTTTTTTTATTTCATATTTGACTCAACGAGCCCAAAAACATTGGTCACTTCCTAGCTGTATTGTTATTGCCTGTAAATTGTATTCATATTTATAAAGCTATTCTAAAGTTATAATCCGGAAACCAATTATTGGACAGAACTTTGTGGTTTTTAAACATTAACTTACTGACCCTTAAATTTAAAGTTTTTTTTTTACTTCTCTTATGCTTTCATCTGTGTAGGTTTCATTCAGTTTTAACGTTATTAAAGTTTTAGCTCAGGATTCAAAAATAATGGACCAATTCGTTTTTATTTAGAACTTTGACAATTGACCTAATGAGCCAAAATCCATCGGTGACTTTCTTACTTTCAATGCTGACATCTATCTCAATTTTATTCTATTTAATACAGCCAATCTGATGTTGTGATCGGGAAACCAATTTTTGGACTGCATTATTGATATTTGTGACCAAATGAGCACAAAAATCAAACGTCCTTACCTTGATGCTTATATCTGTGTAAATTTCCGTTAAAGCTATCACTGTCCAAAGATGTTTTGGTTTACAGTAACTTCGGTACTTTGTTATTATTTACGACACTCATACTTTTTGAATATATTTGAACAGCGTTGAAAATGACAACCTTGTTTATTCAATGTTGATCAGTCCTTTTCAACACGAGTTTTGACTGGAAATGTCTGTCCAGCGTTGTGAGACCATTCTCAGTCTTTACATGTGTGTTGTAAAATCTGTTCAGTGTTGATTCAACGCTTATCAGCCATGCCTTATTCTCTAGAGTTGCAAACGACTAATTAATACTGAAATGACTTTCCAGCGTGACGTCAACAGTGAACAATAATTATCAATATGGGTCAGCACAAGTGTTGTTAAGAAAGATTGATGAGCCTTAACTCAACACTGGACAGCCATTTTCAAGAGGGTTCAGAAATTTACAACAGAGATATCGTTGATAATGATTAATCAGCGTTGAATCAACATAGGCAGACATGCTTTGCAGTGTTTAACAACTAATGTAGCGATCAGCGTAGCCTCAACATTGGACACACTTTTACAATATGGACCAAAAGTTCATTAATTAATTTATTTATATCAAATACTACACTTAGTTATATATTTTATTCATATTTTATTGATATTCATTTAGTTATTTTTTTTCAAAATATATTTCCAAAAATAGAGTCAACTAAAAACTAACAGATGAGCATACATATTACCCCAAAAAACAATTTTTTAATTGAGCAGTATATCCCGACATATGCCTCGGCCCATATACTCGTTCAAATGGTGAGTATTTATATAAGTCAAGTAAAATACTCCTTTTATAGAGGTAAATAATCAAGGTTAACATTTTTAGGAGAGTATATTCAAGTCCAGACCAACTGAATTGATAAATAGGGAAAAATACATGGTAAAATCCGTATCACATGTCGTATCATCCCGAGTTACCAATATCAGCCCGAGGGCCTCTGGCCCGAGAGATGATATTGGTCGAGGGATGATAAGGACTACTTTTAATCCCAAAAATACTGCCAAAAATTAAAATTCGTGAAAGAAAATGCATGTATTTTGGAGAAGAAAATTTCAAAATAGGCGGAAAGTACTGTAGGTGGTTGGAATAAAATCTAACATGAAAATGTTAGATTTTATTCTAACCACCTACAGTACTTTTTTGCTAGGTTTTTAAACAAATCCTCACAAAACAAAACAAAAATCACCAAAAAATGTTTTGTTACCTACCAAAAATTTTTTTACTCCCCTCCAAAAAAGAATTTTTTGGCCCCCCCAAAAAAATTTTTACCTCCATTTTTTTTTACCGCATCACCCCCAAAATTTTTTTGTTACCTACCAAAAAAATTTTAGCCCCCAAAATTTTTTTATCCCCTCTAAATGTTTTTACCCCCAATTTTTTTTAATAAATAAGTCGAAATTGAAAAAAAAAGTTTTTGGGAAAAAGGTATGATACAGGGCTAGCCATGCGATAAAGGGTGTGTGATAAAGGGTTAGCCATGCGATAAAGGGTATGCGATAAAGGGTATGACGTCATAGTGTGAATACGGAATGAAAGTGATGCACTGTATCACATATTCAGAACGTCTGTATTTATTACTAAACATATGATAAAAAAAATATAAAGTCATAGTGAAAGAGGAGGTTTGGGTCCCTATAGACCGGTTTCAACTTACTGCTAGCATTTGTGAGTGCAAGTACCAAGTCCCCTTTCCGAGTTCCTGTTGTAGTCTACGTTTGTCTTTTGTCTTTTTATTGTTTTTTTATGCGTCCCGGTATATTGTGGCATGTAATTGTAATATTCAGCCATTGAAGGTGTTTCATGTTATCTTTCAATCATAAATTGTCATGCAGGTTTAAATATTACGGTACGGTTTGTCTGGAAATACTAATAATAAAAAAAAACAAAAAAACAAAAACAAAACAAACCAACAAACAAAAACAACAACAGAATGATGTAAAAAGGAGAATGTTTTGATTATGGATAATGATAAAACTTTCTTTGGGTTCTCACACTATTGATCGACCTACAAATTTACTATTAGAAAAACAGAAGATTGACTTCAGTTTTATATCAGACAACGGGAATGCTTGACCTTTGTACAGATGAACTATATTAAAGTAAAAGAAAGTAGACGATTCGAGGCGTCAGTTACAAAAAGAAATGATAATATATATTTTGTTACAAAAGAATTAGTGGTAAGAATAATTACAGATTAAAATTTCAGTTCTATAGTACTGTAGGCTTTTCTATTATACAGTTATTTCAACCTTTAAATTTAAATTAACATTAATTCATGGGTCATTTTCGCTTCCTCTGCATTTAAAATTGCGATTATGCCATAAAAAGTTTATACGACCCTTTTGAGTTCCTCTGTTATTGCGAACATTTCTTCATTACACAAAAATCAAAACATTCAACCAACATGAAGACAAATTCATCAACTGATTACCGATAAGCAAAAGATTAAATTTGTGATGCTCAATTGTTTTTCGATAATTAAATCGTCATGCACAGCTTAAAGGTGTTTTGGTTATTTGTTCTCTTTCAGCTTCAACAAATTTATCAATTAATGGACTTCTAAATGTTATGATTTGACCTGCACTGATGAGACATATAGATGGGTGCAGACGCAACGTTCCAAAAAGCGCATTATAAGAGAACTTGAAGTTCACTTTTCAAGTGCACTTTGTGTTCTCTTAGCTGTCAGGAAGTTCACTTTTTTGAAATAGGAAGCAATTCCATGACGGCTATTTTCGCGTTTACTAGTGAACTTCAAGTGCACTTGAAAGCTATCGCGAGGATCACTGCTTAAAACGATTTTTTTTCTAAATTAGATCGCTATTTACGCGATAGCTGAGGAAATAAAATATATTTCCGCGTAGCGCGTTCTATTTGGATAAGTAAATACGAAACAAATGCCAATACATTAAAGCCATTGAATTAAATTTTACATCGATCAGATAATATTTTCCGGCTCCAAAATTGAAAACATACGTGTAGAATTAAAACAACATGTATTCCAGTCAGCCAATTAAGTTGAAAGTTCATCACCTAATAATTTAATCGAATGCATTTAAATTTAGAGACCATAATTTTATCGAATACATATAAAGTTAGAGACTAATTCTGTTCATCTATTTGAAAATGGAATACTGCAGTATATATTTTCATAGCATTATAATCACCGACCATATTCACAGTTTGCCGTATTTTTGCCTCTTTCAAATTCCCGTTTCGAAGACGGGGAATATTAATGGTTTCCACTTTAGGTTAGACACCCTTTTCCGGTAGGTACTTTCACCGGCGACCACTGCAAACACCGCCGACCACCACCGACCACTTAAAAACCATATTTTGACCACCAAAAATTAAATATATACTTTTTGTCATAAATATGAAATATTTTTTGTTGAGAATGCCTGAGATATTAAAGGGTTGTTAGTTTCCAAAAATTTAAATGGTCCTTTGAAAATTGATGAAATTATCACTTAAATCATTCGTGTACACGATGGGCATCGAAAATTGTATTTTTGGGAAATATTTGATTTAAAACATGTCTTATTTTTACTAAAAAGTGGGTTTCAGAAAGGGTTGAAGGAGTGGTCGGACAGATACGTAGAATCAGACTTTCGTACTTCAAAGTTAGAAAACAATGTTTAAACTTTTGTACATAATACTTTAAAACTTCAAATTTTGGCTCAGAAAATACGAACATTCCATATTTAGGCCCAGCCGTATATATGCTAATATGCTATTGAAATATACTATTATGCTATTTTGTTATTTAAAAACTTTTATAATATTTATAATTCAGTTTAAAATACGCACATGAAGATCGGCGACCGCTTTTAAAAGTTTATCGATCAAATAAAGTTTCAAAATTACTTTTTAATTTAAATCTTCAGTGTTATATAGGTTTTTCATCTTATGGATAGTTTAACAGTATGCTTAGGACTAACCTAGCTCTGTCATAAGCTTATTTTGGCTTTCATATTTAGATCTTATTGGGTATTTGTTCTCTAATCAGTTTTTACACGTGTTTCGGTTAATGGATATCCAACTGTTTTGATTTTATCTGCACTGAAGAGACATAAATTGTCGAAATACGCATATGCAGTAACATAATTTACAGTAATTTCGGTATTTTCTTATTAAGACAGAAAATTAAACAAAAAGCAAGAAAACGTTGGAATATAATAATACTAGGGAGGTCGACGGTGTTGGTTATGATGGACGGTCGGCCGTGGTATACAGTGCACGGACTTGTATCTATAAACAAATTCAAATACTCATTATTTTATTTTATTCATGCTGAAATAAACACATAAAATGATGATTCAAGACAGAAAGACATAAAAAAAATTCCTAGGAAACAATAGAAAATCATTACGTGGTCTGCGTGAAGTGAGTGTGGTCGGCCGAGGTCACATCTAAACAAATCCAAATAAGCATTTTTTTATTTATGCTTATATGAAAATGTGAAATCATGATTTAAGATGACAAATTACCCAATAAAACAAAAGAAAATCGATATATTAAGGAGTTCGGCGGTGGTCGGTGGTGTTCGGCGGTGGTCGGCTGTGAAAATACCCACCCAACCCTTTCCCGTTTTCAGGTACATTTTTAGGTTTCCACTAATGACCTGAAATTTCAGGTCATTTCAAAACTAATTGACCTGAAAATAGCTTTCAATAGCTATAACTTTTTATTCCTTGATAGATTTACCTCAAATTTGGATATGTTAAAGATAATAATATATAGAATAAAATTCAATAACATTTTCTATAAAATTTCTATAAAAGTGAAAATGCTTGACCTGAAGGATTTTTCCTTGACCTGAGAGCCGTAATTTTCCCTATACCACCTATGTTCAACAGGCCATAACTTTTTTAATTTTTTTCCATAAAATTATTTCAAATTTGGACATTTTAAAGAAAATAAATCGAAAAATAATAATTTATAAACAACTTTAAAAAAATGTTTATTTTAATCGTGAAATGCTTGACCTGAAGGATTTTTCATTGACCTGAAGGTCGTAATTTTTCCGAAACCAATGTTCAAAAGGCCACAACTTGTTATTTTTTAGTGAAATTAATATAAATTTGAACATTAAAAAATGGCATATTAAGTACTCATCTAAAAGAAAATTATGACAAATATTTATTTTAATAGCGAAAAGGTTTGACTTGAAGGATTTTTCGTTGACCTGAAAGCCGTCCATTTCCTATACCAAACACCTTCAGCAGGTCATTTTTTTTATGAAAATATTTTAAATCTTGATATATCTTACCGTTTTAAAGAATAAGTGTATTCCAGTTCACTACTGAAGATCAGAGGTTCAAAAGAAGATTATTATTACATTGTTAATTAGATTAGAAGGTAAGCACTGATTAATCACCTTTGATTGGTCACTGATTAATTCAATTATCACATTCGGTATTTAGTCATTAGTTTACTTCAACAGCGTGTTAATGTCACCAGTGAACATATATCACAAACCTTATATAAAGGTTGTCAGTTTTTGGAATAATTTATTCAGAGTTTAACAGTGAAATTATACGGTAATATAAGTGTTACTATAGTTATTTAGTGCTTCATGTAGAAACAGTGCTGTTTGTAAAAATTTTTGTGTATAAGTTCTACGAGTTTTGCTTTGTAAATTTATTTTATGCTATAATTTTTTTAATTAAAATCATACAGTAATCAAGGCTTCATTTCCAGTGCTTATCGCTGTCCATTCCCAGGCTAGATACTTCAGTGAGTACTTAAAGATTCCAGCTGATGTTCTTTATTTTTCAGGTTTCAAAGTAGACATGATGTTCACTAAGATCCAACCAACTGTTCGCAACTACAACACAGTAGTACTACATGTAGGTGTCAACGACATTTCTCTGGGTCTAACTGTGCTGTCTGTTCTACGAAAGTACCAACAACTATGTAATGACATCTGGAACACCAACTGCATTTATCTTACTGTCATGTCTACTACCCAGGGGTAAAAACCAATACCCAGGTGCACTCAAACGCACAGACTTTCTACAAGATGTCAACAAGAGAGCTTTTCAACTCAACTACTGCTTGTCAACATTTTCTTCAAAAATACCAAAACTGCACTACGTTGGGCACCCATCTTTCCTTACCAAAGGTACTCTACAAAGGCATCTACTCAACAAAGATGGACTTCACCTCAGCTTCTTGGGAACAGCAACAGTGGTCTCCGACATTGAGGCAGCCATTACCAACCAGTTTACCACACCTTCTACTAGTGTATGTGATATTCACCCTGTGATACTACCAGCAACTACACCAGAGTATGTAGAAACACCAGACACAACACCGTACAGGACAGCTTTACTTACTTCAACAGTGGAGTCATCGACTACAAACAGTACCAAGGATGATGAAGAGTGGCCAGCTCTTCCTGAGGTAAGCAACCCCCTTGCTTGTCTGTTCTCTCAGTCTTCCATGTCTTCTCCTGTCTCTAGTAAGGTCTCTGTTGTCTCTAGCAAGGTGTCTTCTTCTGTCTCATGTAAGGTGTCTTCTGTCTCTAGTAAGGTGTCTTTAGTCTCTATTAAGGTGTCTTTTCCTGTCTCTGGTAAGGTGTCTTCTGTCTCTAGTAAGGTATCTGCTGTCTCTAGTAAGGTGTCTTCATCTGTCTCTGGTAAGATGTCTTCTGTCTCTAATAAGGTGTCTGCTGTCTCTATAAAGGTGTCTTCTGTCTCTAGTAAGGTGTCTGCTGTCTCTAGTAAGGTGGCTGCTCCTGTCTCTGGTAAGGTGACTGCTCCTGTCTCTAGTAAGGTGACAGCTGTCTCTGGTAGGGTGTCTGGTCCTGTCTCTGGTAATGTGTCTTCTGTCTCTAGTAAGGTGTCTGCTGTCTCTAGTAAGGTGTCTTCTCCTGTCTCTGGCAAGGTGTTTTCTGTCTAGTAAGGTGTCTTCTCCTGTCTCTAGTAAGGTGTCTTCTGCCTCTAGTAAGGTTTCTGCTGTCTCTAGTAAGGTGTCTTCTGTTTCTGGTGAGGTGTCTTCTGTCCTTGGTAAGGTGTCTTCTATTGTCTATGGTAAGGTGTCTTCTGTCTCTAGTAAGGTGTCTGCTGTCTCTAGTAAGGTGTCTTGTCCTGTCTTTGGTAAGGTGACTGCTCCTTCTCTAGTAAGATGTCTTCTTCTGTCTCTAGTAAGGTTCTTCTTTTGTCTCTGGTTAGGTGACTGCTCGGGTCTCTGGTAAGGTGACTGCTCCTGTCTCTAGTAAGGTGACTGCTCCTGTCTCTGGTAGGGTGTCTGCTCTTGTCTCTGGTAAGGTGACTGCTCCTGTCTCAAGTAGGGTGTCTGCTGCTGTCTCTGGTTAGGTGTCTTCTGACTCGAGTAGGGTGTCTGCTGTCTCTAGAAAGGTGTTTTCTCCTGTCTTTGGTAAGGTGACTGCTCCTGTCTCTAGTAAGGTGTCTTCTTAAGTCTCTGGTAAGGTGTCTTCTTCTGTCTCTGGTTAGGTGACTGCTCCATTCTCTGGTAAGGTGACTTCTCCTTTATATGCTAATCATATTTGATTTAATTTTTATCCTTGTGATCTTACTTGACAGGCTTTGACTTTTCCTAGCTCTGAACATTTGTATCAGTACCGTAAGGCTGTTGAGCACTTTGATTTTTATTTGGTAAATCTTATTTTAACCGCTTCAACAGCCAAGGACAGCAAGGTCCTTGCAAAAAGCATTCATACATCCCGAAATGGGTTTTTCATCAAGCAGGACATCATGCTTGAAGTTTTGGCCATTAAGTTTGAGCAGTGTTCAAAATTCAAAAATTACTTGTTGAATACTAGATCAACAGTACTGATACACAATGTTGCAGATAATTTTTGTGGCAATGGCTGGAACGGTATGGGAAAAAACTTTCAGAGTGAGCTTTTGATGCAATTTAGGCAGGAGAAAAATCGCTCCAACTACTGACTCCAATCCTCTTCCTAACAGTTCTATACCTACATGTAACACTCCTACTTCTAAAGTGCTATGCCTACATGTAACACTCCTACATCTAACAGTGCTATGCCTACATGTAACACTCCTACCTCTGACTGTGCTCATGTCCCTTTACTAACTGGTGGTGGTGCAATTGTGTACCAACCTGCGAACTTTTTATCCCTGGGCGATATAGTTACTATACTGAGTGATCTGGAAACATCCCGAATATAAGATGTAGCAACCGCTAAGCCAAAGGCCAACGAAGTGTATCTAATTAGTCGGATAATCTCGATGATTGGAAGTGTGATCAGTATCAATGGATTAATTATGGTAATAGTTCTGTAACAATCAGTGGTGATATTCTCGAAAAAAAAGTTCTACAAAATCCGTGTGCCTGGTGCTAATGATAATGCAAAAGGAAGGAAGAGACCCCTTGGTTCTTTACAGTTCGAAAGATCTGCAAGAACAATGAAAAATTAGTGTTAGTCTTTTATGAAGAAAATGAAAGTGTGTACATTCCATTAAGCCATGGTAATAATAAGAAGGACAATGCACCAGAATATGTGAGAACAGCTCCTTCAGTTATAAGGCACATTGAAATTAAAGCACGAACCTGTGATAAAACATCAACGGAAATATACCGAGAAAGTGTTTCGGATAGTTCTATTCCCGGAGTACAACAAGGTGTCATGAATGCAAGAAATATTAAACAAGTGGAAAATATTGTGCAAAAAGTGAACGAACAAAAGAGGCTTAGCAAAGATGATATATATAACTTAGTTCTATTAGCGTATCATATGTAAGGATATATTCATGAGATAACTGTGTTTCCGGATTTAACAGCTTTCATTGCGTTACCAGAAATGATATGTACAGTAAATAAGCTACTTGATGTAAACACTGTAGATACACCTTTTGTTTTCTTTTATGATACCACATTCAAATTAGGAGATTTTTATGTGTCACCGCTTGTGTTCCGTAATATTATATTTAAAGACAATCCTATTATGCCTGTTGCGTTTCTTATTCACGCCAGAAAACAGGAAAAAGTGCATCCGAAATTTTTCTATTTTGTGTCATCGTCATTTCCAAAACTATCCAAAAAGGCAGTTCCGTTTGTCACCGATAGAGAGACGGGACTCATGAATGCAATCAATAAATCATTTCCAAATTGTGATGTTACTATATGCTGGAATCATTTAATCAACAATATGAAATTCAATTTACAAAAGATGGGTCAGACAGTGAAAACATAGCATTTTATTTTACTAACCTAAAGGAACTCCACCGTTGTGAAAATGAAGAAGAATATTCTAAAAGGAAAAATGAATTTATTGTACGTGGTCCAAATCTGGTGTTTTATATTTTCAAAAACTGGAAAAGGATATATTACAACATTCTGCAAAGTGGATTATTGACAAATATGACAATCTGTATGATCCGTTCTCTGGTGTGACGAACAATCCATGTGAAAGTATGAATGCCGTGATAAAACTACTAAATGAATATAGAGAACTTCCAGTTGATACTTTTGTGTTGAGTATGTTTTACTTACAAAATTATTACATTGCCGAAATTCAGGGAGGATAAGCAGGAATAGGAAACTACCATCTTAGAAAATAATTTTCTCATGCTCGAATTCCAAAGGATGAAATATACGTTCCGATATATATCATTAAACCAGATGAATTGTTAAACATGTGATGTCGGAGACTGTTAACGTGTACGTGAAAAGTGCCAACATGAATCAGTGCAAAATACGCAAACAGAATCGAATGGCATTGTAACTAATGTGTCTCCCGAAGAAAATTTACCGATGAACATTCATTATTTGTTTCAAGTGAGGAACAAACAATTCAAAACGTTGAACCATCGGAACCAGAACGGATATTATTACAAGAAAAATCGGAAATATCAAACAACGGAAATACAGAAAATACAGGAAAGCGTGTTAAGGACAAAAACTTATCACAAAAATCTCTTGCAAAGTTAACTGTGCAAAATGGTAATGTATCTTTTGTTGAACAACATAAAGCATTCATGGTCACGGGAACTCACGGTAGAATTTATACTGTCACACTTCTTCTAAAAGAAACATGTCAGTGCCCATCTACAACAACATGCTACTATATCTTAGCAGCAAAAATGTACATAGGTGATAACAATGAAAACAAACCTCGTGTTGTAAATCTACGAATGCTGTCCAAAAAAAGTTTGAGGAGGAATGACAAAAAATTAGGGAGAAAAAAACACGCCCCAATGACTACGATGGGGTTCGAATCATACCAGCACCAGATTCAGAGGAAATACAACCAAACACACCGAAAAGTTGCTCACCAAAAACACCATTGCAATCATGCACAAAAAAAAACAAACAAAAAACACCCCGGTCAAGGAAAAAATTGCATTTACAACAGATGAGAATATAAACCAGACTCCATAAAAACAAACCAGTAATGCAGAAGAACACGTTGTAATATCACCTACAGTATCTGAAAACACATGTCCTTTACCTATGAAAAAAACTTAAGGTAAGCATTGATACACAAAACATGAGTATAACACCCCGGGTATCAGGATTGACCTCTGAACATAAACTCATGTTACAGAACAATTCCTGGTTGTGTTCAGAGATTATAAATGCCTGCTCAAAAATCATCTCACAACAGTTTGTATCTGTATCAGGATTTCAACACACATGATTTGCACTTGCACCTTCATTTGTTGAATCAACACAGTCATGGTCAGAAAAATTTGGTAGTTTTCGAAATCAGACAGGTCGATCTGTGCAAATACACCACACAGACAAGTCACATTTTGTCACATCACCTCAGCTTAAAAAAGATGGTCAGGTTTATGTTTTGGACAGTTTAAATAAGAATTTTACTCTCACTCCCTCTATGGAAATTCAGTTATCTGCTATTTACGGTGACTCACACGAACAGCTTACAGTTAAACTTCCTGAGGTCCAGCAACAAACAAATGGGTATGATTGTGAAGTATATACTGTGGCTAATATGGTTGAGTTCTGTCATAAGGGTTGTTTCAACTTCAACAGAAAAACCAAGTACATAGAAAAATACATGAGGTCACATTTAATTGCTTGTTTAGAAAAGGTATTTTCACACCTTTTCCACAACACAAATATCAAACACTGATTTTATAAAGCATCACACTAGGAAAATAGATGGTAGATTTTTTTTGTGAAACGTGATGTTTTTGAGGATATGATCGGTTGTATGGCAAAGCGTGGAAAGGGTTAGTTGCTGAAAATGGGTTCATAAAGGCTGCTCCGGTATTCTTTCTAGTGATTGGTTTTATGAGGAACACAGACAGGGTTTTTAGATATATTTTTATTCAAATATATGTAATTTTGTATTGTTTGTAATGTGATTAAATGAACATTAAATATTAAATATATAATTGCTTAATTTTTCTGTTAGTGTACATGCACGAATAAATATTGTTGTTTCAACTATATATTATGATTGTTTTCAAATAGAGTCATTTGACCTTTCTATTCCCACTAATCCTATATAATTATTGAAGTTTTATGGCCATTTGTTGTGATAAGGTTAATAGGATTTAAATTTTGACATGTCTTTTTTTTTAAAGATTGATAATTAAATTCAGTGTCATGTTCAGGCAGTGTAATGTTAATAAAAATATTTTCAATGATTTATATTTTTTCTTAAATTTGATTCTTATAATCAGCTGTATCATATTCAAATCTAACTGAAATTGATAACAAAACTACTATTGAAGAGAGAAAATGATTTTTTTAACAACTTACGACGTTCAGGTCACCCGTGAATTCTTCAGGTCATGCTTTCACCCTGTTAATAAGCATTTTTAAACAAACTTTTCATTTCATTCTTTGTCATACATTAACAATATTTCAAACATCAAAATCTGAAATAATTCTATTCAGAAATATATATATATACTGCAAAACAACGTGCTACATAAAATAACGGTTTTCAGGTCAACAAAAATCCTTCAGGTTAGCCATTTACATTTATAAATTAAACCTTTTTTTTAAATTTGTCAATCAATTATTATTTTTCGATTTATTTTCTTTAAAATGTCCAAATTTGAAATAATGCTATGGAAAACAAAACAAAGTTATGACTTGTTGAACATTGGTGGTATAGGATAAAATACGGCTTCAGGTCAAGGTAAAATCCTTCAGGTCAAGCATTTTCATTATTAGAATAAATATTTTTTGAAATTTAGTAATCAGTTTTTATTATTTTTCGATTTAATTTCTTTAAAATGTCCAAATTTGAAATAATTTTATGGAAAAATAAAAAAAGTTATGACCTGTTGAAATTGGGTGGTATAGGGAAAATACAGCTTCAGGTCAAGGAAAAATCCTTCAGGTTAAGCATTTTCATGATAAAATAGACATTTGTTTTGAAATTCATTAATCAATTATTATTTTTTTTCGATTTATTTTTTTTAAAATGTCCGAATTGGAAATAATTTTATGGAAAAAAATCACGGCTTTCAGGTCAAGGAAAAATCCTTCAGCTCAACCATTTTTTACCATTAAAACAAAACATTTTTATCAACAAAAATATTGAATTTTATTCTTTATATTGTTATCTATTACATATCCAAATTTGAAGTAAATCTATCAAGGAATAAAAAAGTTATAGCTATTGAAAGATATTTTCAGGTCAATTAGTTTTGAAATGACTTGAAATTTCAGGTCATTTGTATAACTCTCATTTTTAGTGATTTTTTGCATAGATCCCGTTTCCCTCCGGCTGAAAAAGCAAATCCCGCTTCCCCTGTATACCTCACTGACACCTTGTTTTGTAAACCCGAACGAATAAATGAGGCGTATTACGCCTGGAAATCTGGCGTTAACCAGGCATAATTCAAGTTTCGAACTGAAAACGAGACGTAAAGGAGCAGGACACGTAAATTTATAGTAGTTACGGGCGTAAGATTTACTACAAACCAGGCGTAAATTCATGGGTTCCAGGCGTAAATTATATTGGGAGGCATAAACATTTACCAGGCGTACTAGTTTAAATATTACGCCTGGTTTTTATCCAGCATGCTATGGTAAATAAAAGGATCATGGGAAATTTCAAAAATTGGCTCTCAGTTTACACCTGGAGTTTACATTCATGGAGGAAGTGAACATGGGCTAGACTGGATCTTTGTTCAGATAAAATGTGTGTCTTATACCTAAGAATATGAAGTTTTATTAAATCAAAAGGAACAATATAACTCTTAAATCATCATAGTAAGTCTTATATTTGTGAATATTTTAAAAGATCTTCAAATTAATGTGTTTAAATATGATCAACAATGAAACAAATTATGAAGTTTAAATTTACTATCTGTGAACATTCAAAAAGGATTGGGTATACTTTTAAGTTCATATTAAAATCCCAAGAATATTTAGTTAATTTATATCTATGTCATATGACTAAACTAACATTATTTGGTGTAAATGAGCTAACAATATTTATGCAATTGTTGAAGAAGATAAATGAATGCATCTTTGAAACAATAATCAACACAAAAAGATATTAACTATATATAATTATATACTTTATACTTTAAATTTTCTTTATCATATTATAGAAAAATATATACTAAATTGCACACAGTACTCATATACACATGAATTTCTGTTAACTAAACACACACAAAGCACACAAGTATAAGTGTGTAATAAAATTACGCCTGGATTTATCTACTGACCAGGCGTATCTCAATTGCATATGACGCCTGGTTTTTGAAAACCAGGCGTACTCATTTAAATTTTCCGTGTCATTTTACGCCGGGTATACGCCAGTTTTACGCCTGGTTTACGCCAGGATCACTAATGCTTATTACTCTGATATTACGCCTGGTTCCCAGAAATTTATACGCCTGGTGCTTTTTTCCAGGCGTCACACTTCGTACAGGCATGACTCAATTTTTTTTAAAATATTTGACTTTAACATATCCTTTCGAAGAAGTTTTATATGTTGTGTTATAGCTTTTTATAAATGTAAACATACATATGTTTGAAAAGGGGGTTTTATTATGCGGTTGAAGCTTATTGTTTACAAATGATAAAACTTTTTCATTTGTTTAAATATTTTTCTTTATCATATCCTTTTCAATAAGTTTTATATGTCACGATAAAGCCTTTTACATGTAATATCTACCACTTTTGAGGTAATTTTTTACAAAAGATGTAAAAATTTGGTATCGCGAGAAAAGAAAAAAGTTAAAATGCAAAATATTTCAACATTATAAGGTAACTTTGGGAAAAATACATATAAATGTTGTGTCGCGACAATTGAAATAACCACCAACATATAATATCTCCCACTCTTGAGGTCATTTTTGACAAAAGATGAATAAATAAGGTATCGCGAGAATTGAAAAAAGATAATATGCAAACATATTTCATTCTCATAATGTAGTTTTGGTAAAAATACAATTAACTGTTGTGTTGCGACAATTGAAATGATCACTAACATGTAATAACTTCAGTTTTGAGGTCATTTTTGACATAAGATGTATATATTTGGTATCAAGTGAAAGAAGAATAGCTAAAATGCTAAATATTTCAATCTTACAAGGTTATTTTGGGAGAAGTATACATTAAAATGTTGTGTCGTGACAATTAAAATAAGCACCAACATATAATATCTCCGACTTTTGAGGTCATTTTGACAAAAGATGTATAAATTTGGTATCGTGAGAATGAAAAACGCTTAAATGCAAAATATTTCAATCTTATGAGGTAATTTTTAGACAAATACATATAAATGTTTAGTCCTGACCATTGTAGTAAGCACTGACAAATAAAATCTCCCAGTTTTGAGGTCATTTTTGACAAAAGATGGATAAATTTGGTATCGCGACAATGGAAAAATGCTAAATTACAAAATATTTCAACCTTATAAGGTAATTTTTAGAAAAATACATATAAATGTTGTGTCACGACAATTGTAATAAGCACTGACAAATAATATCTCCCACTTTTGACAAAAGATGTATAAATTTGGTATCACGAGAAAAGAAAAAAGCTAAAATTGCAAATATTTCAATCTTAAAACTAAGGTACTTTTTAAAAAATACATATAAATGGTGTGTCGCAACAATTGAAATAAGCACCAACATATAATATCTCATACTTTTGAGGTCATTTTTGACAAAAGATGTATAAATTTGGTATCAGGAGAAAGGAAAAAAGCTAAATTGCAAAATCTTTCAATCTTATAAAGGTAACTTTGGGAAAAATACATATAAATGTTGTGTCGCGACAATTGAAATAAGCACCAGCATATGATATCTCCCACTCTTAAGGTCATTTCTGACAAAAAATGTGTAAATTTGGTATCGTGAGAAAGGAAAAAAGCTAAAATAAAAAAAAAATTATTTTCAATCTTACAAGGTAATTTTGGGAAAAATACATATAAATATTGTGTCGCGACAATTGAAATAAGCACCAACATATAATATCTCAAACTTTTGAGGTCATTTTTGATAAAAGATGTATAAATTAGGTATCGCGAGAATGGAAAAAAATAAATTGCAACATATTTCAATCTTATAATGTAGTTTTGGTAAAAATACAAATAAATGTTATGTCGCGACAATTGAAATAAGCACCAACATGTAATATCTCCTAGTTTTGAGGTCATTTTTGACATAAGATATATACAATGTATATTTGGTATTGTGTGAAAGGGAAAATGCTAAAATCCTAAATATTTCAATCTTACAAGGTTATTTTGGGAAAAATATATAAAAATGTTGTGTCGTGACAATTGAAATGAGCACCAAAAGATGTATAAATTTGGTATCGTGAGAAAAGACAAAAGCTTAAAATACAAAAAATATTTCAATCTTACAAGGTAATTTTGGGAAAAATACATATAAATATTGTGTCGCGAAAATAGAAATAAGCACCAACATGTAGTATATCCCACTTTTGAGGTCATTTTTTACAAAAGATGTATAAACTTGGTATGGCGAGAATGGAAAAAAGCTAAAATGAAAAATATTTCAATCTTATAAGGTAATTTTGGGAAAAAAATACATATAAATGTTGTGTTGCGGCAATTGAAATAAGCATAAGCATATAATATATCCAACTTTTGAGGTCATTTTTGACAAAAGATGTATAAATTTGGTATCGCGAGGATGGAAAAAAGCTTAAATGCAAAATATTTTAATCTTATGAAGGTAATTTTGGGAAAAAATGTGTCGAGACAATTGAATTAAGCACTGACAAATAATATTAATATCTCCCGCTTTTGAGGTCATTTTTGACAAAAGATGTAAAATTTGGTATTGCGAGAAAGTTTATTTTGAAATTGCATATGAATTTAGTGTCTCCAGCATGAACATATGCCTCGATAAAATACCCTTTTTTGAAAAAATTATAAAGGATATATTATATGACGTAAGCATGGAATGTATTAATAAAACAAAAGAACGCTATTATTTATTATGGCATTTTGGTTTCAATTTATTATCAAAAATATATTAAAAAGAGAATGAAGTCGCCGAATTTTCATTCTTTTTGCTTAAAGTAAAGTTCGTCATGTTACTTGTCTTGTAAGTTCTTCCAACGTTTGAGCACTGTACATGGCATATGAAAAAATATCTTACACACACGCGATCTGTAATTTCAATCAATTTTAAAAACACACTAAAACCACTATAAACATAGCACCCGCACCCTTGAAAGCGAACAATGGCTATATTTACATAAAGCATCACCTAACACCAAACATGCTTAAATTTATCTTAAAATAGTTGTAATTTATAATTACAGTTAGTGCCTTTAAAAGAATAAAAAATGCAACACGAAACTCTACATATATACAAGCGTGCAGATGATTATATTAAAAACCTATGCCCTAAGAATTTCTTGTTGGTTTTGCAATATCTAAAGCTCAAAAGATATAATTCATTTCTTATCAGAACTCGATAATAAAAGTATCAGTTCAAATACTGCTTAAGATGTCAGCCGATGCGACTAGGAATTAATGTTTTAAAAAGATAAAAGATATAAAAATTATAGTAAAAATGCTAATTCATTAAACATGAAGTCCTATATACTAAGTGTAAAGGACTACTAAAAATTAGTTTAAATAAAAGAATTTAGGTGTTTGAGATTTTAGATTTGAAAATTAATATGTTAGTGGAATGGCAGCATAAAACTACAACTGAGTATATATTTGCAAACTAAAACTAAAAACTGAGTATGTATTTGCAAACTAAAAGGTAAAAGTATGAAATAGTAACTAAAATGTATTAATAAAGATCTTTTTTAAAATATAAGAAATCAAAGTTTAGAAGAGCTTAGCAATTCACAGGAGCTATAGGCTATATAGGTTCAAAGCACACACACACACACACACATACTTGTATTCACCTGAATCTGACTACACCAGAAAAAATACCTGAATTACACTACACTATGATTGCAGTGTCCTAGACAAATTCTAACAGCATGATATTGAAGCTGATGGAGGTCTTAAATTACCGAGGGGTTAGAAGTTCGCCTAATCCCATTAATAAGGTATCGGATTTTTCGCCTGAATTTCACTACATGGTCACGTGAAAAATTCTTTCACACACGCGAAATTTGCTACATGTAAAATTTCACGAGAAGACGGGGATATCAAGGACATATGTACCTCTTTCTGATGAATAACGAGGTATAGTAGTTCGTATTACACGTTTTGCTATGAATGTTCTGCGATCCATTTGTAGGAAGTAGCAAGATAAGTGTGTGTATAAGGAATGCACACCAATACACACTGAAAACCCACTACATGTACTTCACACTGAAAATATACTTTATTCAATAGTTTCGGATGACAATTACAGTATAATTATGTATATGTTGTTTTGTGGATTAATAGCGAAGTGTTATATTTGATATAAGGTTTCGCTGTGCGAACTCTGAGATATACTGACAGATTGTAGCAAGATTGACGTGTGTATATGGCAAACAAACTGATACACAGTAAAAACAAACTACATATACGATACACACTGTAAACACACTATATGCATTAAATTACGGATGAGTTGAGTATCACAATTACATATATGTAATTGTCATCCTACACTCCGCTTTTAAACTCATACTGACTGTTTTCAGTGTGTTGTATATGTAGTGTTTTTACAGTGTGTATCGGGGTGTTTTCCCAACACACACTTCAATCACGCTACACACTGTAAATGTACCACAGTTTTCACAGCAAAACATGATACGCAACATCCTGGCATACATCGCTATTCATCTCAAAAAGATGGTATATATACCATCTTTTTTTGAGATGAATAGCCATGTATGCCAGGATGTTGCGCATCATGTTTTGCTGTGAAAACTGTGGTACATTTACAGTGTGTAGCGT